>NSMO01000029.1:0-79978 GCA_002588565.1 Coelastrella sp. UTEX B 3026
AGTTGCATCACAAACGAGCTTGGCAGGAGGTTCGGCCTTGTCAGCCAATTCGGTTCTGAATTCGGTCCGAATTCGGTTGCCTCAAAGGACCCCCCAGAACCTCAAGGGAGCGCAAAGGCTGTTATCATATTTTGCAACTCACCGATTGAACGAATCGCTAGACGCACAACTGAACCAGATCCATGGCTTGCGGGTGTACGCACTTGAGCCCAAGCTTGCCTGGCAAAGCGCTGCTTCAAATGTCAGCAATATTGCCCCAGGTGGTTTCCCGAGGGTCATCAACAGGCTGCTCGACAGGATCTCACTGGATGATGGACAGGCCACCGCGGGTTACCTCATGACAGACCCCATCTTCCGCCTCGGATTTTTTCATGTCACGCCGTGGACAGTTGTGTTTGTGCTGGTGCTTCTAGTCTTCAAGACAAGGGGCATGCAAGCCCTGCTGTGCCTGCTTGTTCTGGACTTGGTTTGGGCCGCATGATTTTTTTGTCCATCCATGTAAAGGATGCAGCATCTCAATATCGCACCAATGTCAGTTGCCATCGCCACCTTGTATCCCTTGTTCTTTATCAGGCTCACCAACAGACTGACAGGCTACGATGACGCAAGCAATATGTGCGCCAGCGTAAACTTTGCTTCTCCAAGCGCTGCATCCGATTGTCAAGCCAGACAGGCGGTGGCCATTAGTGAAACCGAATTGAAGAACTTGTGTGTCTTGGTGCTGATCGGACTGGCAGGTCTGCTAGGCAGCTCGAGGTTTCTTGAGCAAGGCCCGGCACAAAGGGGTGTCAGCTGGGGCGGGGCTATCACTTTGATTGCGGCCACAGTGTTGCATTGGGGTCGCTACAATGACACTCAAAAGCTGCTGCTGTCGGGAGCAGCTTTGGCTGCGATGATGTACTTTGCTACCAGGCAGGACTGAACTCACATCTGACGTAGTCGCTGTGAGACAGATCACCCGACCGCTTTGCCATGAACCTCATGCTTGGTTGTGGTGCCGCATCACTTTGTGGTGGGTCTGAGCTCTCGCACATCGACATATGTGCAGCCCCACGCCTCACTTTGCTTGTGATCTTGAAAGCTGTCACCCACGAAAACAGAATCGTCAAGGTCTGGCATGTGATGTCTGCCGATATGTGGCTTGCCCAAGATCACGGGCTCAGTGCCAGCCAGCTCTCGCACCACGTCCACAAACACACCTGTATCCGGTATGAGCACACTGCTCATACCGAGTACGGATTCGGGATCAAGGTCGCACTCGGCCGAAAGCGCCACGGTGGTGGCAAGATTGTCCTCAGAGACATACCAGGGAACCCTTGCCGCCAGGAAATGTATTCTTGCCCAGTCGTTTGCATGCAGCCCATACAAGTCATTCAGAAGCACCAGAGCTTGAGCTTCCGCAAAGCGGTCCCTCGACAGCACCTCAAATCGACAGGCTAGCGCGGTACAAGCAGCTTCGGTGCCGATCACAAATATCCTTTTGATGTCCTGTGGCACGTCCCTTATAAGAATCGATGCAGGGGTCACAATAGTGTCAAACCTTATAGAGCGCTTTTCGAACATGTCATACAGTGCATCGGGTGACTGTGCAGAGTTGTTGGTGACGAGGCTGATGCGCTTGCCCAGCTCCCGCTGCTTTCGCACATAGGCCAACATGGCTTGGTCCAAAGGATCATCTGAGCGAGCACCGTGCCTCAGCACCCCGTCCAGATCGAATATGCAGTGCTTGGCAGATCTCATGGAAGCTATGCGGTGACAGGCGCTGAACACGCTATCCATGTCTTGTTGTGTGCCTATGCATATGCGCAGGCCGTTGGGAATCTCCGGATGCTTGTTCCGGACTAATATGCGCTGCTTTAGCAGCTCCTCGGCGACAGCGGCCGGGTCTCTGCAAAATATGAACAAGAAGTTGCCTGCTGCGGCATGAATGCCTGTGAACACATCGCCCACCAGAGTCTTGAACCTTTCCACAAAGTCGTGCTTGATCTGTTGGGTCAGGTTGGCTTGAGCCTTGTAATAGTCAACAGCTTGCAAGGCGCTGTGGGCAACTTGCATAGCAAGCTGGCCCACGTCCTTTTGGTTATGCAGAATCCGCAGCAGCCCAGCATTGACCTTATTAGCCACGCAGTAACCGATGCGAAGGGCTGCCAACCCAAATGCTTTGGAAAAAGTCCGGGTCACAATGACATTGTCGAGGTAGCAAAGCCTCGCGGCAGAGTTATCCGAGAGAAGTCCGTACTCTTGGTAAGCTTCGTCGATCACAAACAGACACAGCGGAAAGCGCGTGGCCATCCCCTCCAAGCTGTGCACGCTGAGCTCGTAGCCAAAGGGCATGTTGGGGTTGACTATGTAGCACACATCATAGTGCTGGGCCTGCAGTTCCGCACCGAGCATTTCTGCAATCTTGTCGGGGTCTTGCATTGCAGTTGGGTCAATGTCGAGACGTGTCGCAGGCGTGTGTGCCTGCGAGCATTCCAGGAAGTGAAGCATGTGTGGATATGTGGGGGATGGCACGAGGATTCGAGAGCCCGATTGAATGAATGTGTCACAGATCAACTTGAGTGCATTGTCTGACCCAGCTGTGAGCAATACTTCGGTATCTGGACCCAGTCCATTGTACTCTTTTATGTTCTGAATGAGCTCGTCATGTGGTGCCGGATAAGCTCCAAGCCTGAGGCCGGCCGCTGCTTCTCTCAGTGCGAGCCTCACAGACTCGCACGGTGGGTGCCGGTTCTCGAGGACAGCTAGTTGAATGTAGTCTTCTGATGGCGTGTATGGCAAAGTGTAGCCTTGCTTGCCAATGATATTGGGATTAACTGACATCATTTGTGCCGATAGGTGGTACAGAAAATATTGAGGTGAAATATACAAGCATGGACCGCCAGGGTTGGCTGTTCCTTGCCTTGCTGGTGGTGAGTTACCTATACAGCCTGAAACTCGTGCCAGCTCTAGCGCAGATTGACACAGACTTTGCAAGACTTTTCACCAAGGTGCACGAGAGCTGTGTTTTGAGCACAAAGTCCGTGATTCCTGCCGTAGACTATCAGCGTATACGCGGTCGTCAGTATTTCATAGGAACGACGTCCCTAGCAAAGCAGCAAGCCTTGCGGCGGTGCCTTGCAACATTTTGGAGTGTGGTGCACTTTCTCTTGTATGTCTGTATCGGCCTCCTCTGTCCAAAGTATGGTGATATCGCACTGCTCATTGGTGCAGGGTTTGAGGTATATGAGTATGCTGTCTTCGATTGTCATGACATGCTGGACTTGCTGTGGAATTACGCAGGCCTTGTATTGGGCAACTATTTGCGCATGCGGCTGTCATGCTGAGACGACGTGCCAGGGAAGGGCTGCTAAAAACCTTCATTCCGAGTCCAGCTCGGGGCCTTGACCCCTTGCATGAATGACAGCAGCTTTGCTCTTGCTTGTCTGTCGTGGGCGCAGCCGCCGCAACGACGCGATCACACTCTCCGTTTCTTCAATGGAATCGTGTTGGTGCCGTTCACCGACATTGCCCGTGGCCGACCGCGATGGTCACTGGTGGTGGTTTGCCAGCGCCTAGTGCTCTGGCTGTGCGCCATCGGCGCTGCAATGTGATGGACGTACTCGATGGGAATCCTGAAACCTTCCCTGCAGTCTATGTATCGGTCACCTACATGAACGACTTGACAAGAAGTGAGGGCATGGGGCAGTTCATGAGGCCGGAAGTAGGCGACATCTCCCGGAAGCACCAGCCTAGCGAGGTTGGTTAGTGGCAAACGAGCAGCACGGCTGCGATGGAATTGTTCATATCGTTGGCTGTCATCCATTCCGTAGCAGCAGTCTGATGTCTGAGCACAGAAAAAAGAAGTGCAAGCGGAGCTGTTAGCGGTTGGGCCAAACCCTCGCACGTGTTCGTCGGAACAACAGTCTTCACTTACTTGCGATCATTCTACTGATTCGTTTGCTCGCCAAGAAAGCCACTTGTGTCATACCGTTGAGCAGCAATGCAACATCGGCCCGTGACTTCCAGTCACCCCCTACATAATGGAGTTTCATAATGCGTGCTCGTCTCTTGTGCTGGCTTATGCCGGGTACCTCGGGTTTGTGCGCTATTGGCACTACAGCGGATCCATGGCGTTTTTCACTCTTGCTGTGGTAGGGGTCGGAAGCCTTCTCTTCCATGCCACATTGACTGCAACCACGCAGATGTTGGACGAACTGCCGATGGCGTTCATGATCACGCAGATAGGCTTGAATGCATTGAATGTCACGAATGTCACGTACATACTTGCTTGCTACCTGGCTACGTCGCTCTTCTGCTGTGTCATCTGCTACCTGGTGTTCTGTGTGAGGGGCACCAGCAGGTGCTCTGTAGTCGAGGCAGAACATTTCGAGTTCTATGTCTTTCAACCAGCCGTGGTGCTGAGTGCAGCATACATCATACTCAATATGTCGTTGGCTGCGCTGAGGACATACCCACATGTGCGAGCGCTGCTGCTACAAGGATCAGCCACTTTCCTCGTTGCCTGGGCTTGCTGGCTGGGTGATTATTTGTATTGTGAATGTGCCAGCGCATTCCAGCTCCATGCCTGGTGGCATGTGCTGAGTGCCATAGGCGTCTACCGCTTGATTCTGGTGAGTATGTTGCTGTGCAATCCAGATTGTATGTACAAGATTTCCCACAGTCAGACTTGGCATGACGTCGTGTTTCCACGCATAGCATTGTGTTCATCCAGAGACATGGAAGCAATGTGCTGAGTCTAGCAAGGTTCAGCACAACTGCTACAAACCTGCCAGAGTGATGCTGCGAGGTCTAGCAGAGTTGCTATCAACATCGTCCAAATTTGCAAAGATGTTTGCTGTGTCGAATCACACAGCACACCAAAAAAATCTGTAAGGCACGCATGGCTGACCACGCACAACAACACCCCGGCACGCAAGGCTACCATGGGCTTGACACTTCACTACCATACGAGACTGCAGAAAGAGACACCTTCCGATTCCCTTACAGCACCCGGGATGATGCAGAGTCGCACCTGGCACATCGTCTTGCGCAACCGCCAATAGAGCTGACCGAATTCAGGCGTCCGGCAACAGCTGAAGAAAGCAATGGAGATGTTACTCCGTCTTCTTTTGCTGAGTGGACAGCAGCACCCACTCTCGACGACAGTCCCTTAGAACCTGCCGACACACCAGACACTGGTGCAATCACCAACAGTAGCAGGCGGAAGCTGGAGCGCGTGGACACACCAGACGTTGAAGCCGACAGTGGTGGTAGCAAGCGGGCATTCAGTGAACCTTTCAAGCGACTCGGCCGGCAAACAAGGAAGCTTGTTCGCAGCATCAGCGCCTCCGCCGCTGGGGAAGGCGAGAGCGACAGCAAAAACTTCACGCGCTGGTGGTTGGCAGCGTGGGCAGTCGTTGCGTCGGTTGTGGTAGCGACAGCCGTGACGTTGTCAACGCCAGCTGCCCGAATCTTGCGCGACAAGATGCAGTAGATTGTAATCTTTCAGTACTTATAGGGACAGAGACTATGTAAATCATATAGCAAGCATGGCACATCGATCACCGGTTGCCCTGCAGTGCTTTTGACGTGCTAGCGCTGGCCCCACTGGGTCACACGGTAGCGTTTACCGCGCTAGCGCTGGCCCCGCTGGGTCGCATGGTAGCCCTGTGTACTATTTGAAGGTGGCCCTTATATGCTGCTGTCCTCCACACGGCACCAGCGTCCCGTGTTTTTGTGTAATAAGTTATAGGAGTGTGTTTTTAGACCGCACTGCTTTGTCTGACGTGGCATGAAGCCTCAGCTCCCACACTTGTACCCGGCCCAGGCGTTCTCGTTGTATAGCCCGGCTGCAGTGCGCTCGTTAGGTGACGTGATTGTGCCATTCGTCGTGTCTGCCATGGCACAAGAGAACCACACATCAGGGTCGTCACCCACCCAGCGACAGTAGTTGTAGCACTTACCCAGGTTCTGCACATCGTACCAGCCGCGGTTGCGGTCGTTGTACCCCATGTCTGCTATGTTGACAGGCCGCTTGTAACTGCCAGTGATGGGCGCCACCGAGGTGTTGGTGCTGGTGCACTTGTATGGGGCCAGACTGTTTTCGTTGAAGTAACCGGCAGGAGTTTTGTCGTTGGGCGACGTGGTGGTCCCGTTTGTCTTGTCGGCAAGGACACAGCTGAAGTACGCATGGGGGTCATTGCCCACCCAACGGCAGTAATTGAAACAGCCACCAAGGTTTTCTGCGTCATACCAGCCACGGTTGCGGTCCGAGTAGCCATAATCGGTGATGGTGGGGCGCTGGAAGCCACCAGGAGGCGGTTGCAGAGGTGCAGGCCTTGCAGGCACACCTGATGTTGTCGACGATGCGCTCCCGCCCCCGCTGCCGCTCCCGCCCCCGCTGCCGCTGCCGCTGCCGCTGCCACTGCCGCTGCTCTGCGGTTTGCGAATATACCAATAGTAAGCGCCACTTGCACTTGCACTCAGCAGAAGCAGCATGCAAAGGATCGCCACCACAGGTAGCAACAATTGTTTAGACGCCATATGCAAAAGTAGACACATAATTTGTTGTGGTGGCATTGATCATGACCTGGAAACTGAGTCGCAAGCGGGGGTTTAGGTGCAGCAAGCGACAGCCACTGCCACGCAGACCCAAAATACCAAGTCCGCTACTGAAACACTAGGTGTGCCAACCAAATCACTAGGACCACCACCCTAACCACTAGGTCTGCCACTAAAACGACCGATTCTGCCACCCATGTCACTAAGTCCGCTACTGAAACACTAGGTGGGCCAACCAAATCACTAGGACCACCACCCAACCCACTAGGTCTGCCACTAAAACGACCGATTCTGCCACCCAACCCACTAGGTCTGCCACTAAAACGACCGATTCTGCCACCCAACCCACTAGGTCTGCCACTAAAACGACCGATTCTGCCACCCAACCCACTAGGTCTGCCACTAAAACGACCGATTCTGCCACCCGACCCACTAGGTCTGCCACTCAAACGACCAATTTTGTCACCCCTGCCACTCAAATCACTCAGTCCGCTACCGAAACACTAGGTGGGCCAACCAAATCACTAGGACCACCACCCTAACCACTAGGTCTGCCACTAAAACGACCAATTCTGTCACCCAGACCACTAGGTCTGCCACTCAAATCACTCAGTCCGCTACTGAAACACTAGGTGGGCCAACCTAATGGTGGGCAGACAAGGGTGGCACAGCAGCCGAAAGGCAGGCCCAGACCCTCCGGTTCATTGGTATCGCGCATAAGAGAACGTTGCTGGGTTCTTCATCGCGTGTCCTGCCTCAGACGCCTAGCGAGCTGGATGTCCTTCGGCATGACGGTCACGCGGCGCCCGTGGATGGCGCACAGGTTGGCGTCCTCAAAGACGCCGATCTGGTAGGCCTCCGCGGCCTCCTGCAGAGCAAGGACCGCCTGCCGTTGCAGGCGCAGGTCCGTCTTGATGTCTTGCACGATCTCCCTCACGAGCCTCTGGAAGGGGGCTTTGCGGACCATGAGATCCGTCGCCTTTTGGTACTTTCGAATCTCCCTGAGGGCGACGGTCCCGGGCCTGTACCTGTGCGGCTTGCGCTGGGTTGGAGCCACCGACGATTTCCTCCTCCTAGGTTTTCTCTTCTTGCTAAGCTTCGCCGACGTTCCTTCCTTCTTTCGGGACCTGCCCGGCGTCTGTAGCCCCGTTGCCTGGCGGCTGCTGCCCGCGCCCGAGTTCCCAGCAGTTTGCCTCGGCCTGCCTCCGGTCCAGGTTGACATGCGAATGCTGGCGGTCAACGCGGCGGCGGTGTCCGGCACCAACGCGTAGTAGTTCTCGTAGTAGTTCGCCCCGAGCCTCTTAAGCTCCTTCATGACCTCCCCCCTCTTGAACTTGCGCGGGGCCGTGCCTGTCACCTGCCCGTGCTCTTTACAGACCGCCGCAGCATATTTGTTGGTCTCGCATCCGAGCAGGAACAAGCGCTCGAACCCCAACATGGCTGCCGCTTTCCGCAGCACTGGCTCGCCGGCCACCACAGTCCCCTTGGCCTCGTCGGCGCGTACGGCCCGCAAGGACGCCACGACGGCTTTGTAACCAAGTTTAGTGACCATGTGCTCGACCGCTAGGCAGAAGAGGGCCGAGCCCAGGTACTTGCGGTTGCCGTCGGCGCAAACGATCTCTAGGTCACCGATACTCTTGCTTCCGTAGTATTGCTCGTAGGCGGTGCTGTCCTTGTTTGCAAGTGCAGCCAGCACCATGTCCCGCTCCTCCTCGACCCCCTTCAGGAGCCGCACCAGCCGCGCTCTGCGCTTGCCCTCGTCCGTCAGCTCCACTCGCCGTGCGCACAGGGGCCGCTCCTGCCCTGCGGCCACCTTCGCGTCGAAGTCGGTCTCGATGGGATAGAAGTTCCCGTACCATGCGAACGCCACCGGGGTCGCACGGTCAGAGACCAGCGCCACGTGGCAGTTTTGCGCATGCACGCCCGCTGCGCCGTGCACGTTCTGGAGGGCGATGGTCAGGTACGGCGACAATGCGTTCCTGCACAGCCGGAAGGCGGGCTTGTCCTGCTGGATGTCCTGCGCTCTAAGGTTTGGCTTGTCCGTGTCGGCGGCCAGGAGCCCTCTCGGCCCAAACAGCGCGGCCCTGTCGTTTTGTTTCTGGAGGTCGTAGAAGGACACCTCCAGCCCCTGCAAGGGCTGCAACAACCCGGTGTACTCTGGCATCCCGCTTGCAGGTTGCGGGAGAGAATTTTTGGCGCGGATGGGCGGGCGGCAGACGCCGTGCAGCTTAGTGAATCACTACTATCACACCCGTGGCCTTGGGCTCGCGCACTGCACCGTGCGCGGGGCCATCGATGGCCAGATCCTTGGCACCGAGCTCGCTGGCTAGCGACCTAGAGAAGCGCTTGAGAGACGCGCTTGTGCGCATCTACGTGGTGACTTGCTGTGGCAGCCCAGCATGCTGCTTAAGTTTGAAGCTTGCATGCCCATGAGCCCAAGGACCCAGCTAGGACCCAGCTAGGACCCAGCTAGGACCACCCAGCTAGGACCACCCAGCTAGGATCGTGTCCCCATTGCCAAGCTACATAGCAAAAGGTGATGGGGCCACAACCGATCATTATTTTCAATCGATTTCATTTTGTTTTTGCTCTACAACAAATGTCTGGCAGCTCTTCAAATGAAGCTTTGTTGAGGCAGCTGAGTGCTCTTCCAGTTCTCCAGAGACGCCGGTTTCTGGAGGAACACCGCCCCGGCCTTGCAGAGCAACAACGCATCTTCGGCCTGGCTCGTAAGATGAGAATTGACATGTTGCCAGGCAGTGAAAGTCACCAGCAAGATGATGATGCCGACGAAGCGTTAGCCTTTGCACTGCTCAATGAAGAATATACTGCACTCCACCGTGAAGATTCAAACACGACCATGGAAGACCCTGTGCAACAACCACAAGACAATGCTAGGCATAGAGAAAAGGTGTGGTTGAATGGAAAGAGGAATGAGCATGCTCTTATAGCACATATCAAGGCCACGCGTACAGCCAAAAACGCCCAAGGGCGAGCTGCAATGGACCGACGCGGGCCTTCGTCAGACAATGCTCAAAAACGGCAACAAGCGAGAATGGCGGAACAGGCACTGCTGAGAGAAGCGGCAGACCAACTGGCTCGTGAGCAGGCTGCACACGCCCGGGCTGAGCAGCGGCGAAAGGAAATGGAAGCAGCGATGAAGGCCGAAGCGAACCGCGTGGCGCGTGAGCAGGCTGAGCACGCCCGGGCTGAGCAGCGGCGCAAGGAAATGGAAATGGAAGCAGCGATGAAGGCCGAAGCGAATCGCGTGGCGCGTGAGCAGGCTGCGCATGAGGCTGAGAGGCTGCGCACAGCGCAGAGGGCACGAGAGAGAACCCGGGCACCACAACAACATTTCGGTCATTATCAATGGGCGGGATCCAGAACGGTAGGGTCGAAAGCACAGTGGGACAATGCATTTGGAAGTCGTGCGAAGCAAGAGGAAAACCGCAGTGAAAGGCAGCGAGAGGCCGAAGCACAAAAGAACCTCATTCAACGTGTTCGCCTGGCTGAGGCGGCTGTTACTGGTGCGATGGCGAAAGCACAAGCGGGTTGGGATCTTTTGAATGTATTTCAAGGTGACATGAAAGAGGCGACGACAGCTGTATACAGAGACAAAGCAAGGCGCTTCCACCCAGATAAACATCACTTGATGCGGCACTCGCAAGCTAATGCCACAAACGCATTTGCGTTGATGCAAAACGAATATGAGAAACGCATGGCCAAACCGGCATAGCCCAACTTTCCCTGGTCGGGTTTTGAAGCGCCACCGAAAGACTTGGCGATCGGTCGCTTGAAGATTCGCATGTGCGTCGGCACCGAATGTGCGGAGACTTAGAAGTCAACAGAGGTTATTTTTGCCCCAGGCAACATTCTCATGTCGAAGGGAGACATTAAGATGTCTCGTGCATCAATAGACTTCCCCTCGGCGTCTAGGAATTTGATCGATGTGACCGTGATGGGTCCGGGACCTCCAAGCGCTCTGGTCACCACACTGCCCCCCGTGTAGGTCCAATGCGCGCCAGGCACCAGATCGGTCACGCGGCGGCCGTTGGCATCGAGGAGAGCGAGGGTGTTTGGCGCGACGACGGGCGTGTCGACACGCCCGTACCTCCATGCAATGCACGCGACGCTGGAGCACAACATGACGACGACGACGACGAAGACGAAGACGACGACGATCACAGCGGGCGCCGCCAGATGCATTGGTCTATGCAGTGAGAAATTTATTGCTCGGTGTCACAGCGGCTTCGTTGTTTGAAGGTACCTATAGTCCGACGCTGGGATAAAGCCATGGCAGGATCATTGCTCCGGAGATGTGGAGTCATGCTGGCAGTGGTGTGCGATGCGGTGACGGCCTGTGACGGAGTATGTGCAATCGGCACTAGAGGTCAGCCACCTCAGGGGCTTGCTCTTTTGCCCAAATTGCAGCAAGTTCCTGGACCGTGCCCGCTCCGCTGCACTGTGCATCAGACACCTTTTTGTGGAGACACGGTTGCTGGGCAAACCCATACCCCAGCAGTTCCGTGCACGACGCAAGAAGGTTGCACACAATCACCAGGCTTGCTGAAACAAGCAAGTATACAGAGCCCGAGGAGGCCAAGTGATCAAAAGTGGTTGTCTACTTATCTATGGTATGGGCTGTAAGTTGGTTTTAGCTCTGACACATATTTGACCAGGCCTTGGCCAGGTCGTCAAAACAGAGGGGACACGCCCCAGTCAACGTCCAGCTGCTACTGCGGCATTGGCTGCATCCCTTACACTCACGCGCAAGCGCCGAATGCACATATCAGATGTCTCGCCCCCTGTCCTGCTTCCGAAACCCCAATAAGGACCCGAGCCGTTCACAAATGATGCGCAGTCCAGGCCATTATGATTGATTATGTTCTCTCCCTTGAAGAAGACCTGGAATGTGTTTGTCGGAGACTTGTTGTACAGGATCTTGATGGGCAGCCACTTGGCACACATGTGATCCCTTGTCCGATAGGAGGCTACAGCAGTCTTGCTGCCGCTCTTCACCAGGTGAATGCCCTGACCACGGCTCGACCGCCTGTACAAATCCATGATCAGTTTGTACGCGACGCCATCGACGTTGTCCGTGTATGCCGACGTCGGCACTGCATTATGGCCCATGTAGAAGAAGAGTGTGTCGGCGGTCCCACTCAGCCATACCTCAAACTCGATCGTGCATGTGTCATAATCCTGAAGTCTGTTGGTGGTGTAGACATGAGTTACCGAGTTCGTACTGGCAGTGCTGCTCATCTGGAGCTGCACGTCGGGGTCCTTGCCAGATTGGGTGACAGCAAAAGCACCGCTGTCACTCCGCGCGAGTATGGTATAATAGTTCATGGATGTGATTGCGGGGTCCACAGGGTGGGAAAGAGTGCCTCCGCCCCAGTGAAAAACGAAATTTTCTATGCGGCCCGCCATCAGTCTTCTGCATTGAGGCATATCCTTGTTCTGTCTGACGACAAAGTGATACATGCCTTGTTGCCACACGGGCTGGATGTAATAGCCGTCTGGAGTGCGAATCTGCGCGCGAGTGATTCCTCTGGGCACTTGTCTCAGCAAGATCCGGGCATGGTACTCCATGATATCACACAAGCGCTCGTTGTATTCTTGGGTAAACCCCTGGTGATATGCCATCTCAGGCAACTGGAGAAGGCTCCCGAGAAGGAACTGCATATGCGTACAGTCGCGAGTTGTCTCCTCTGTGTGCAAAGGGTAGCCCCTGCTTATGGCGAGGCCGAGGCTGTCCCTATAACAGCCCAAACTCCATGCAAATTCCTTGGGGTCCTCACGCAGTATAGCGAGTTGTAGACGAGCGTTCATTATGCTGAGGTGCCAGTTGGAGACGAGATATTGCGCTGGGTTTGTCCTTGATCGCCAGTACCATATGTGCTGGTTTTTGAGTGGAACCATCATGACAGCGTCTATCCAAGCACAAAAGGGTGTCATTACGGAGTTCCAGTACGTGAGCAGCTCTGGGTGCTTGGCACAACGCATGAGCTCCATTGCCCGAGCAAACGAGCAGGTGCACCAAGCTGCCTCCAAAGGTGAGTTATCGCCCGCAAACACTTTGTTCGTTGTAGCCCATGCACTGACAATGGCCAGCGCCAAGCGCCCATAGCGAGGATCCAGGGTCGCCCAGTACATGGTGGCTGCCTGCCAGGCCACCCGGGCATCCTGGGTGACCTCCGCATGCCCTGTCCCCTGCCCCTCCCAGCCTATATCTACGGTCACCAGCGGGCGCGGAGTGTATGATAGTGGCGTGTCTGCTGTCAGCACTGCAAGTGCAGCCTTTCTCGTGGTAGATGCTGCGACCAGGGACCGAAGGTTGAGTGTGTCCACTGGCGACATGATTGTCCCCGGATGCTTGAACGTCTGTATCTTGATGTTGG
Organism: Coelastrella sp. UTEX B 3026; assembly: GCA_002588565.1. Lineage (NCBI taxonomy): Eukaryota > Viridiplantae > Chlorophyta > Chlorophyceae > Sphaeropleales > Scenedesmaceae > Coelastrella > Coelastrella sp. UTEX B 3026. The sequence continues at coordinate 12,945 of NSMO01000029.1, forward strand.
CCATGGACGGACATGTCGTGGCATTGATAGTGGTGGTCATCGTCTCCTTGCTTTCAGTGTGACAAAAAAAAGCGCGACCCTGTATAGCTCACTATGTGACGCTCGACGTTTGACCGGTCGTGACAATTTTTTTCCCTTGTATCAACAATATCTCACACATGGCAAATGCAATCACCGTTCAGATGATAAACAAGCTGGGCACTGGCAACATCAGTGTGGTCGCTATAGCCAACGCTTTGCAAGCTACTTTCAATAGCATACCTTTCACAACGGATGCATTGGCACAAGGAAACACCAACCTATACTATCCGTCATCTGCAAGTAATCCGATTGTCGCTGGTGATGGGTTGACCTATTCAGCTGACACTGGCTTGATCTCTGCAAACGCGGCCAGCACTACAGTTTCTGGTATTGTTCAGCTCAATGACACCACCAACAGCTCTTCAATTCAGCAAGCTGCCACGGCAAACGCAGTCAGGGCTGTCGCCACCCTGATCCCACCCACCACGGATGCCCTGACACAGGGCACTGTGAACCTGTATTATTCCAACACACTGGCGCGTAGTGCAATATCGACTGCCAGCAATGGACTGGCCTACGTAGCAGCCACCGGAGTCTTATCCGCAAACACTGCCAGCTTGACAGCACCAGGTGTGGTGCGGCTGGTCGATGCAACCAACAGCTCGGCAGTCGACAAGGCTGCAACAGCCAACGCGGTTTCTACGGTAGCCACCACCCGTGTAGCTAAGGCAGGTGATACCATGTCAGGCGTATTGAACATTACGACTGGAACGCTCGGCATACCCGCCGTCAACAACACCAGTACGGGTGACAGAATGCGCTTATGGCCTGGGGATGCGGCAAGCTGTCCTCATGCAATGGGTGTAGACGCTGGCACTTTCTGGCAGGGCGTGGGCAATACTGGTCATGTTTTCAAATGGTACCATGGGACCACCGCAAGCATGCAACTCAGTAGCAACAATCTCATGACGACTGGTGATGTCATTGCTTTCAACAGCATATCAGATGCCAAGCTCAAAACAAACGTCACTGCCCTTGACACGGATGACGCTCTGGGGAAGGTGTGTCGTTTACGCCCCGTCGAGTTTACATGGAAAGATACGATCACAAACTTGAGCAAGCGAGGAAAAAGGGACCAAGGCCTCATCGCACAAGAAGTGGATGAGGTGTATCCATTTGCCACCGCATCGGTGGAGATGCCGGATCATAACACATACCAAATTGTGCACTATGAAAAGTTGACGCCGTTGTTATGTGCGAGCATACAAAGTTTGCAGCGGCAATGTTCTGTGGTGAATGAGCTGCAAAGCCAGTTGGCAGATCTCGCACGTAGATTTGGTGAAGCCGGTCTGTGATTCGGACAATTGTCTAGTCGCTTGGCATGGTGTCTGTGAAGGGTTTCGCGCGTGCCGTGAGTTGTTGGTAGCTGCTGGATAAATAATGTTCCACTCATATACATGATACGACAACCCAAGCCGCTCAGTATCGTGGGGCACCACCCAGGGCAGCATGTGCCCCACAAACCGTGGTATATGCTCGACCCAAGAAGCATGTGGCGTGCTGCCTGGGATACTGCAGCGCTCGCATTGATTGGCATGGCCAATGTGTTAGCGCCTCTGACGCTCGGTTTTTACGAATCGCCACGGACATGTCAATACATAGGCACCTCACATGCTGTCAAGCTGCCACTGGTTATGCAGATCCTATGGTCCCTCAATAACGTTTTCTTCTTGTGCGACATAGCTGTCAACTTTCTGACAGGCCGCCTCCTGCCCGGGCAGCCAAGGTTCGTCACATATTCCCTGCGAAAGGTTGCAAAAGAGTATGCACGCGGTTGGCTTGCGTTTGACATCTTGTGCATGCTACCGCTGCAATGTATACTGGTTGCTGCAGCACCTGGTTTTGCATGGAGTGCCTTGGGCTTATCACTGAATGCATTGAGGGCCTTTGCTTGGCAGCGCCGATTCTGGTTTCACCAGGTGAGCAGTCACAGCTGGTCGATGCTCCTCAAGGTGACATTGCTCTTGCTGGCAACAATCCATTATTCTACGTGTCAGCTCTGGTTTGTTAACCGACTGCAAGGATTCCCAAGCGAGACATTTCCAGCGATGCTTCAACTTTATGACAGATCTGTGGCCGAGCAGTACCTTTTCAGTCTTTTTGCAGTCCAGTCTGCCATGGTGGGTGCTGGCTATGGTCCCACAAACCCAGTGACATGGCGTGAAGCACTCTTCTGGTGTGTCTTGATACCAGTTGTCAACGTGGAGTTCGTTCTCTTTGGCGCTTGCTTGATGGCCACCCTGTTGACACCTTCAAGCACCGCCTTGCGGCTACCAGATCCACTTTCCGTCCCAGTGTGACAGATTGCGGTCAGGGCAGGGCAACAAGTATATGTGACATATGCTATGAGTCCCACACCCATAGTAACGTATACCACAATGGGCTACATACCCCTCACTAAAAACTTGTACCGGACATTGAGCGCAGACGAGAAAAAGCGGTTTATCGCGCTATCATGGGATGCATCTGCTTGCCAGGCCTTGGCACTGGCGGGCATTGCATCACGGCATGTTGAGATAGCACACAGACCCAGCATTGACAGCAAACAACAACTCTGGGGAAGTGTCCCCTTCAAACGTGCGACATTTGCCAAGTTGGATGTGCTGGCAGCCTTCATGGAGCAAAGAGCGTGCAGTGAAGATTGTGGGCCTGTCCTGTATGTTGACGGTGATATAGTGATAAAGGGTGACTTACAACAACTAGTGGACCCATACTTGCAAGCAAGTCCAGAGACATGGGACATTATCTGCCAATGCGATGAGGGTCACGTCGGGCCCTGCTCGGGCAGATGTCCAAACGTATGTTCGGGTGTCATGCTCATACGAAACTCAGCTAAGATCAGGGAACTGCTGCAATACCGAAGGCACATAGACGACACTACGACCATGGCCTGGGATAATGCAGATCAATCGTATATAAACGCATTGGCAAACAGAGGCTGTATTGGTGCAGCCACTTTTCCAAGGGAGCTTTGTCCAAATGGAGTGTTTGTGAATAAGCATTGTGTGCCAGATCAGGCAGTACTGATTCATTACAACTGGATGGTTGGACATGACAAAATTGAGGCAATGAAGCGAGACGGTAACTGGAGTGAGTAGCGTAGCCTCTTCAATGCTCCGCCCTACATGTGCCAGATTGATTACTTTTTTCGTGCCAAAGTAGCAAGCAATGGCCACAACGACCACGCTCCACATCGGTGACCGGGTGACCTTTGTTGGATACGAGTCCTACCTAGCGACGATCACTAACATAATCGCCCCCCGAGAATATGATCTAGAGCAAGTACAAACTGTTGAAGTCCTCTATGACAAAGGTGACATCGGTTACTGGCCTGGAGATTTATTGATCGTTCTCGACCCAGCTGCATCCGGTAATACATCAACCACCACTACCACCACAGACCCAGCTGCATCCGGAAATGCCGCAACCACCACTACCACCACAGACCCAGCTGCATCCGGAAATACTGCAACCACCACCACTACCACCGACCCAGCTGCATCCGGAAATACTGCAACCACCACCACTACCACCGACCCTGCTGCATCCGGAAATGCTGCAACCACCACTACCACCACCGACCCTGCTGCATCCGGAAATGCTGCAACCACCACCACTACCACCGACCCTGCTGCATCCGGAAATGCTTCAACCACCACCACTACCACCGACCCTGCTGCATCCGGAAATGCTTCAACCACCACCACTACCACCGACCCTGCTGCATCCGGAAATGCTGCAACCACCACCACTACCACCCAGTAATGTTTCGCTACATCAACCACAAGCTCAACATGACTCACAAGCAATCAAGTCATTCAAAACTCAATGCCTCTCTCAAGCGCAGCTCTCAATGCACCAACAAATCGATCAAAGCCCTGTCGAGACCCCGCTGGCATGCTCAGCATTTCATAAGACATTTGCAGGATCTTGCACACATGCTTTTGCTGTTCTGGCAGCTGCAAGCGCTCCAGAAGCAGCCTGTGCACATAGCGCCTGAACAAGGTATGCAGCTGTTCTGCTGCATTGCTGCGGCCTGTTGCCGTGGTCAGTCCTTGTGAAGGGTTGAGGGCTGCTGCATCTGCCAGTACCTTTGCAACACGAAGCAGTGCTATGCTGGCCATCTGCCTGACGTCGGCCTTCAGCTGGCGAGTGTCTGTGACCCAACATAATCCATTTGGAAGTATTGAGCTGCACATGCTGCAGAGTGCAGTCCACATGTCTCCATTGCCACGCTGCAGCTGCAGCAGCTGCTGCTGCTGTCCCAGTATGCTGACCAGTTTTGTCAGGAAGAAGATTTTGGCCCTGACCACTTGCTCCCGTCCCTCGTGTGATGCTTCGCACACAAAAGCTGCTATGCTGCTGATGGCTTCCCAGCTGCTACAAGATCTCAACACTGCTACCAGAAGCCTGGCAAAGCTGCCTGGCGATTGTTTGAAGTGCAGCTGGGCTGTTTCTGGGGATGCTGCAAAAACAAACAACAGGACAGGTGTCGGGTTTGTTGGCTTGCAAGTTCTAGCAGGCTGACTGCAGATTGTGATGGCTTGATTTGAGTGACAACCGCTGGCCGCTAGAGTAAGATATTCTTGGTTTGAGGCACCTAGCTGGCCGCTGCAGACAGAGCAAAGTTGATTTGAAGGGATGCAGCTGCCCACCGACTCAAGCCGCTACAAACCAACACACCAATCACTCACCAGACAGAAAGGTGCAGAAGGCCATGGCCATCTCATCACTCACGGGATGCTTGGCATACACTGCCTCCACGACTGCCCAAGTGCTGACATCTATGAGCGAAGGCTTGCTGATCACAAGCGCCCTTGCAGTGCGCATAGCACAATCTAGGGAGGCTCCGCTAAGGAGCTCTTGGGACTGCAGTGCTGCACATAACACATTGAAGATGTTCTGCTGGCACTCGTGCACTGTGGCTGGCACTGACATCGCGCTGCGAATCCCCAAACAGCCAGCTAGCAGAGGCCAGAGGGCTACCGTGCTGGTGTCCAATCTGCAGATGGTGGCCGAATTCACGACTGGCACCTGGCACTTGATGCAGAGCTGCAAAGCTGCACTCACCACACCACTGTCGCGGCTGGTCATGCCATTGTATGCTAGAAGCACTGTCATGGCATCAATGACCTCATCTGCAGCTAGTAGGTGGCCAATGCTGTCTACCGCCAGCATTGGCTCCCAGCTGTGCTGGACTATGCCACAACCCAGACAGGCGGCACAGCACCTAAGCAAGTCTATGCATTCCTGCTTGAGTTCATCATTGCTCGTGCTCCTGAGCAGTGACAGAAGGAACTTGCACAGACACCGGCAGCCTTCGACAGGCATACAACTATCTGCTGCGTTGGCCATCTGCACTGCAAATAGACCTGCTAGCCTGACTGCAAGGCAGATGCAATCTTCTTCTAACGTTGCTGCTCGACCAGCTAGCGCTTCCAGTGCCTGTGCCGTACACTGGTAGACACCTGCAAGCCAACAAACAGCTGGTCGCTGATCAGGCTTGTGCTGTGCGTGGAATGTGCACTCAAACATCTGCAGTGACCTGCTTGCTGACAGCTGACTGGCTGATTGTGATTACCTTGGCTCTCATCAGCTAGCTCAGCTGCTTCTGCGTCGTACCAGTGCAGAAAGTGGAAGAGATGCAGCGCCATTGCTGTAGGTATCTGCTCTTCTGTTAGCAGTCTAAGGCCCGTTTGCAGCATGGCAGCCAGCTCATTTCTGAACAGGTACAGCAGTTCATTGGCAGGGCCATCTCTTGTCCGACTGGCAGGGAAGATTTCTAGCAGGCACGCACTGCTTTCTGCAAACTCTGCGCTGCTTTTGGCTGCTTGCATCCTCTGCAGCATTGCCTGCAAGGGCGGACAGCAGCGACGACCATCGTCAGGGGATTGCCAAGCCGTTCGCAAGCCATGAACCTGCTGAGACCTCTTACGCACCTTTACTTCGTCCTTTGTGTCCATCCAGGATCCGTCCGTGGAGTTGTAGTCGGTTCCAGATGCGTTCTGAGTTTTCTTCTTACTAGGTCGGACGCCTTTGCGTCTACTTCCCGATCCGTGCTCCATACTGTAATGATCAACACTCTATGTCGGCCCCACGGCTCCCAGATGGTGGGAGAAGAGACTGGGTAGGATTATCGTTACAAATTCAGGTGCCGTTCTGGCGCTCGCAGCCAATACATATTGTTTCAAAGACATTACAGAGGTTGCAACGTGACAGGATGTTCGTTTGATAGTCCCGGTGTTGTCGGTCCCAGTGGGCGCGTTAGTCCCGGTATCCATTCGCCAGCCAGTGGTGCATAAGGCCTCCGCTTGCTGTAGAGACGTGTAGTCGTTGCAGAAAGGCAAAAGCTACACAACGTGTAGCAAAGGGCCTGCTACTCAGTTCGCACCAGCGCAAAGGCACGTGAACATAGCGTGCGGGCGAACCGTAGCACATAAATACATCATTCATATCATATGAGGCATAAGATATGAGCATCCTGCTAGTCCTTCACGATGCAGCATCCAAGCACATCCACACACCTTGTCATATTTGTTACACCCTTGCGCAGTTACTGCCATAGCCCAGCCCCACTGGCCTTATGCATACCATACCGCAGCCCAACCAACCCCTACTGGCCTTATGCATACCATACCGTAGCCCAACCAACCCCTACTGGCCTTGCAAATGCCCTAACCCGTGCAATCGTGTGCAGCTGGATTCACAGCTGCCAGCTGGCAATATCTATGCATGTAGCACGATACCAGGTCCTTTTGGCCAGCATGTCACTCTTAGCATACTGCAAGTAACCTCCCCCGTCAACAAATCTCACAAAGCGCAGCAGCAGCAGAGCACACGCGGGTCCACACATAGACCACAAGATTCGCATATACACTGCATTCTGCATCCCAGCTGGCTGCAGACATCCAAGCAACAGCTTATAATTGTTTTCCTGGACAGCAATGTGGGCCAGCAGCAGAAGCAAGGCTGGCTCGAAGTATGAACCCCAACAGGTCACAAGCTTAGACACTAATGAGATATGACCCTTGCTGAGAGCCGGTCCTACGCCCTCAGTAAACAGCACCGTGCCAAATGTGTCCCTATCAAGCATGCCTGCTAGCCTAGATGCAGCCCAGACAGCATTGCCCACTCTTCCCTGTTCAGCCTTGGTGCGTAATAGTGCCCTCATATATGCCGCAGACCTAAACAATACCAATTGCTGACCACTGATGGTCATCTCGGTAGCAAGAGTTGCCAGCTCAAGGCATGCCTGACTTTCAGCAGCTAGCTCTGCACACGTCTCGAAGAAACCTTGCCTGGTGAGCAAACAACCTAGCAACAAGACCAAAGACTCAGAGCCTATTCTGTCAAACAGTTGATTGAGCTGGTTCCTATCAAAGAGAGCCTTGGCTAAACAGGCAAACATGTCTGCATCCCTGACCAAGGCTTTAATCTCTGCTAAGGTGAGCAAATCATCATTTGAAAGTGTGTTGCCGTATGCAGCAAGCAGTGCTTCTACAGTACTGACATGTCCCCATCTGACTGCAATGGTCAGTGGGTTCAAACCATCACTGCTAGCTAGTCTAAAGTCTGCCCCAGCACTTAACAGCTGCTGCACCACACCAACAAAACCTTTCTGAGCTGCACCCCACAGTGGCGCCTCCCCATGGCTATTCAATGCATTCAGCTGCACACGACTAGTAGCAAGTAAGAAGCCGACCATGCGCTCATCACCCCTGATCGATGCTACATGCAGCGGCGTGCACTCATTGGTGCAACAGAGAGGATCAAGTGCTGGTGCTGACAGATCGACCCTTGTAGCTGCCAGCACTTGCAATACATCCAAGTGCCCAGCTGCGACAGCGGTGTGCACTGCATGAAGGCCATTGAAACACAGGCATGCACCCAGCTCTACAAGGACTGTGACAGTGCTTACATGCCCAAGCGCTGCTGCTAACATGACAGGGGTCCAATCACTACAGAACAGATGAGCAAGCTGCCCTGTATGATCCTTCACCTTAGCCTGCCAGTACAAATCATAAGCACACCGGCAATCATCATCCCAGTCGTCGGAGACAGCATCATTGACATCAGCTCCAGCAGACACAAGCTTGCGCACCAAGCTGTCACGACCCCAGAGTGCTGCAATGGCCAGCAGACGGCATGCTTTGATACCAGAACAAACCCTGGCCCCATAGCTCAAAAGCAGGTCTACAGCTGCCTCATTGATGCTACCGTCTCTGGCCGGAGATGCTGTCATGTCAAGGGCCGTGAGACGGCAATAGGGAGTGCTGGCATTCACATCTGCCCCAGAGTCCAACAGCAGTTGTGCTATGTCTAGGTGACCTCTGCTTACTGCCATCATCAGTGGGGTAAACCCAAGTGTATTGCAATCTGGGTCTTTGCCATTCGTTAAGAGCTCGCTGACCCGCTGTATGGAGCCGTTGTATGCTGCTACACAAAGAGGCGGGAAGTACTGCGCATGCGAGCTAGGGCCTGCGCCTAGGCATAGCAGCACGTTCAGGGTTGCATAGCTATCTGCATCCATCACTACGTCCACTGCGGTTGCACCTGTTGCGGCGATGGTGTGTATGTTGCCTCCTCGAATCGACTGCGTAGTGACAGCATCGTCCATGTGTGCTTGGGCTGCTTCGAACCAACGTTCCTGATCTCTTGGATGCATTGCTATGATCTGATGGCAACGTGCGTGCTTTGACGAGCCAGGAGTTGATGTATGCGAGTGAAGCTTCAAGGCACGCCCTGCTGATTCAGGTCGTCCGACTGCGTCTAAACCTTGCGAAGTGTGTTGATCAAGTGAACAGCTGCTCCGTTTTGCGGGCACTCGGCCTCGTGAAGCCAGGGTCGGCAGTGGGACTTGATTCGGGCCGGGTTTGACTGACCCCAAGACCAAATCAGGCCTCGAGTCTGAGCAAGCCTTAGCGGTAGTTGAAAGGAACGTTTTATACGTGAAAGGACCCACAACAACGAGCCTGTAGCGCATCAGACTTGGTGCTACAGCCATGTAAGTTGGAGAGCTGTATGTACAGTTGAATGATGAGCACGTTGAGCGCCATCGCAGGTAGTCCAATCGCAGCCGCGCTTCAAGCGGATTATTATATTTTGTAGGCTAACGGTACGGTGCGCTGCGATGCGTTTGCTCATCGTTGTATTTGTGATCATGGTCTTACTGGGGACAGCTGCAGCTCTCATAATCCTTTTGTCCAAGAAAAAGCACGGCTCCAGCACGGGCACGGACACCAGCTCCGGCATCGGCACGGGCATCGGCATCGGCACGGGCATCGGCACGGACACCAGCTCTGGCTCCGGCACCAGCTCCGGCTCCGGCTCCGGCTCTGGCTCTGGCTCCGGCTCTGGCTCCGGCACCAGCTCCGCACAGCTCTTCGCCACAATGACATACCGATGCGAGGACAACTCAGACGATGGCCTGTATCCACCAGACGGCATCCCGTACACGCCAGGCTTTGCCTACCTTCCCAATGCACAGTTCACACAGAACCTGACAACGTGCAAGTATTTCACCATCGACGGTGGACCCGCCCTGACCGTCGTGCAGCGGTACCCGGGCGCCTGGTACCTTGGTACCAAGGATGTGATCAAGTACGGACCATCAAAGATCTCCTTCCAGGCATATGCAACACACACGTGGGCGTTCTACAAATGATGCGTCGACCAGCCTGCATTGCCAACGACCCTCAGCCGCCAAGCCAGCCAATGAGCAACCCAGCTGTCTAACTTTCAGACATCACCATGCATGAGCAAGCAACAAGCAACAGAGCTAGAGAAACTGACCCAATTGCACAAAGAGGGCCTAAGCCAGTATGCCACAGCCTCCAGCGGGCTTGCAACCCTAAGCATGCAGCAGATATATGCTAGGATTGCACCAACCCATGCCACAAGCCGGGGTGAGTCAAGACTGGCACACACGCTGCTGCTCTGCTGGTCTCTGCAGAAAAGAAAGAATGTCCAACACAGCAAGCATTGACAGTTTTTTGTGTGCACTAGCATCGCATCACATGTTGCAGTACGCTTTGCAGCTTACTGTGAAAGTTCTGAAATGCTGCAGGATCTGATCCGTCATGCCCATGAGCTAGGAGCAACAGACCACGTACGACCGCCTGCTCCTGTGGCTGCTGCATAAATTTCAGCAGCAGTCCATGCACATACCGCCTATACAACACCAGCAGCTGATGTGCTACAGTGCTTCTGGTCACATTGCCCCTGTCACGCGACACAACAAAGCTGATCTGCGCGGGAGCCAAAGCAGTCAGCCTGCTCAGGACCTGGGCTGACCTGAACACAAGGATGCCTGCCATCCGTGCAACCTGTGCTGACACCTTGCTGTTGGAGCTCAATGCTAGGCACGTGGCAGCTACTATGTTGCATGCCTTGCAGCTTGCTGAAATGTGCACTGCTGCTGTCAGGCGCTGAGAATCGAAATCCAACTCTGGCGATTGTAGCACCCTCAACAGGCTTGACAGTATGAAAAGCTGTGCTCGCACTACATTCTCGGCAGCATCAGGAGTAATTGCCTCCATGAATTCCGAGATAGCTGGAATGCCTGCCAGTGCCTCTGACGTGGTGAGGGCAGCTTCAATGATCTTGGCCATGACTCGAGGGGACTGCTTCAGCTTGGCATGTACAGCAGCACGTCCCTCTACACCACACACACAGCAGCAGTTGCAGCGCCAAGTGCTCAGTCGCAGGAGGCTGCATCAAGTAATCACTGGCGGGGCTGTGGTTGACAATCTTATATGTAGGGCTGATAAGGGGCCAGCTGAGGGCTAGCTAAGGCTCACGATATCTTAGGCTAGAACAACTTTGATCTGCATAACTCAATTCAGGCCATTGCGCTAGCAGACACTCAGCAACCAACCGTACAGAACCTGGCTAGAACAGAACTGAATCACTATCATCAACTCACCGGTCAGTATTGCAGTAAGCAGCATGTCATGTGCAAGCTTTGCCATCTCCTTGGACACTGGATGCCTCTGCCACAAGTGCTCTAAGAAGTCCCACGCTGCCGCTGTGATCAGAGATGGCCGACCAGAGACAAGCAGGGCTGCTATGCGCAGTGCAGACTCCACCAGTTGGTGGTCGACCTGCTGGTATTGAAGCACCTGCTGGACGAGTTCAAACAGCTCAATAGCTCCCGCTTCCAGCGGCTGGTCCAGGCCGTGGCGTGCTGAGATACAATTTGCCAGCAGACCAGTCGCTACTGACAGCTGCATGTCAGTTGAGCAACATGCTGCTTCCAGGATTGGCAACTGCCTGCTGACCAAAAGCTGCTGCGCTGCTTGAACCAGCTGTGTGTCGCTGCTGGCAGTGCTGGCAGTGTATGCAACGAGTGTCATCATTGCATCCAGCACTGTATCTGATGCTAGCACTTCGCTGCCTACTGGAGAATCCACCCTGCCATCGAGCAGCGATTGAATTGCATACCCGATACCCATGCCAATGTAGCACAAAGGGAGCATGCACTGCCTGTAAAGCAGCTCATACTGTTGTGGGCATCTGAGTGCGACCATGATCACCTTGCACATGTTGGGATAGCCCTGCCACATGGCAGGGCTGATCAACATCCCGACATACCAGATGACAAGGCTTTGGGTCGCAGCATCGAGCTCTCCAAAAGCGCCCGCCAGAGCAGTCAAGGCAGATGCCATGACAGCCATGATGTCTGCAACAAGAGACGAGTGGCAGTTGTTGCACGTATGACAGCACTGGGTTGCAGCACATGGCACAGAGCTGCATCAGCCATGCAACAGCCAGCAACTAGGATGCCTGGCAAGGTGCACTGCTCACACAACACTTGCTATTCCACTGACTGGCTTGACTGACTGGGCTGCTGCTGTTACAGCTTCTAACACTTGATGCTGACCTGAAGAACGGGACACAACACGCAATGTCTCATGATGGAACTTGCTTAGGAAATAGCCAAGGGTTTCTGGTACGACGTGGTGCTCTCCAGCTTTTGCAGCAATTGCCATGAGTTTGAAGGCTGTCAGCAGCATGCCCTCAAGCTCTTGCCGATAGTCTGTCAGCACATCTTCAGCCTCTAAGTCCAAGGCATGCTGAGGCTTGAGGAATGAAAACACCTCATCAGGATCGCAGCAGCTGTCAAACTCTCTCAGGCTGTGCGCTGCATGCATCTTGTGCAGGGCAGCCTGAAAACAGGAACAGCAGCCTTTGGGTCCTGCCTGCTGCACTACAGTGACTGCGGTATGCTGGCTTGCTGTCTCACCTTTGCATCTTGCTTTTGCTTGTTCAGCCGCTGCTGCTTGCTGTGTGCTAGCTTGGCCTTCCTTCCCATCGGTTCTGCAACGTCCAACCCAGAGAACCTGCTGTGAACTGTCTGCTGCTGTGCCAAATGCCATGGAATCACGTGCAGGTACTTGCAATGCTTTGTAATATATGCTCAAAGGCCAGCGATCACTCGATGCGGGGTCACACGGCTGCATACAGCTGGTCGCGCCAAGGCCAGACGCGGTTCGGCTAGCGTTACAGACTTACGCAGCTTCTGGAGACCTTGTGGCAATGTTGCAAACCCCAGACAGGCGAGCAAGGTGGGTAGCCGACTTGCTTTGAATCGTGAGGACGTATTGCGGACCCGTGATCCTTATGCTACGCTCACACACTGATCGAATGCACAGTAATAAGCGGGTGCGAGCGTCGGGACGTGTTGTCACAGCAGTCCTGCCTGTCCGTTCGACTACGAAAGGGCCGGCAGAGGCACATCATATGCGTGAAACACATCACGAAGTGACTCCAGTTGTTGTTGTGGTTGCAGTTGGTGCCCTTGCCAGTTGGCCTGTGCGTAGTTAAGCATAGAGTTGACTTCCTGTGAAGCTTGCATATCGATCTTGACTGACATTGTAAACACGTCGAACACGTTGAAAGGCTCTCATAAGGCTCCCGTGACCACCATGCAGAAGAGTGTGCCTGAGTATTCGAGGCATGTCATGTCGTCTGTCGAAGCAGACGAGTTACAAGCAGCTCGCAGAGACATAGCACAATTGCCTGGCCGTCCTAGGCTTTCGGCATTCGACAAAAGCAATTACAAGGCTTACAAACGCCCCCAAGACGGTGTGATGCTGTTCAACGATGGGGTACGCAAACGCTGGATGTCGAAGGCGGAACTGCTCAACAGACACAAGAGCCAGCCCACAGAGGTGGGTTATGGCCTGTTATCATGCACCCTTACTTTGATCGACGTCCACCTAAACGCGCTGGACTGCATACCACGCTCCAGGAAGTGGTCGAAGGACTGGATGCCAGTGAATGGCAGGACAGGCTGGACAGTGCTGTGAAAGAGGTAAGTCAGCTCGGTCAGTGCTGCAGCAAGTGTAATCCACGAGCTCTGAGCCCCAGACCTTCCTGCTGGCTGCAGGCAAGAGAAGCCAAAGCTATTCTGCTGTGCAAGAAGGGCGAGGTGGCCGCACTGACAGCCAGGATATTGTGTCTTCAGGGACAGGTGAGCTAGCAACACAGGCTTGTCATCCAGGCACTCAGCAGGGGGTGCACATACCACACAGCTGCTTACTCTGGCATTGCAGGTCAATCAGTTGACAAGCCTCGCAGAGCAACAGGAGCAAGCGCTAGCTGACAAGACCAAGGAGATATGCGATGTGAGTGGCCTCGGGGCTGAAGCAACAGCTTTGCTGACTGCACAGCGACCCTGTGAGACTGGCAGCTCTGTCATTGCCCTAAGCTTGTGCATCACAACCACCCCGTGCTGGCTGATGCTGCAATTGACCTGGCAACCTTGCCATTGCAATGCATGTGTTCTGCACCACGCTGCTGCCATGTAGCTGAAAGATACACTGGACCAGCAACACCTGACTGATCAGGACGTACAAGACCTCAATGAGGAGCTGGAAGCAATGGACACCGAACTTGCAGTCCAGACAAGGCAGATGAGTGATATGGAAAGCCAGGTAATCAGTAAAGTCAGTCGTTGTTGCTGTCTCCGGTCACCCAACCCAATCACCACATGGCAGTAAGAGCAGTACCTATGAAGGTGTCATGTATTGCACATGTGCACGAGATCTATTGTTCAGCACATGATACCGTGGGTTTGGAGTCAGCACTTGCCGTTAGGCCAGCAGCTGTGAGGCTCACAGAGAGTGTTCTTGTGCCCTGCAGCTGGCTTCATGCCGTTCAGAGCTGCTGGCCGAGTCTGAGATACTGTTCGACTTGCAGCAGGAGCATCACAGCCTGCACCAGCACCTCAGGAACTCACGCCGCCAGGTAGTAAGGGCTTGATCAGGCATAAGGCAAAGCCCAAGATGAAGCATGGCAACCGCTAAAGTCCAGCTGCTCTGTGTGCTCATGATCCAGCGCATCAACAGCTGCTGCTCAGCAATGACCTGCAACATTTCAAGCTTTGAGGAAGCTTAGATCCTACTTCTCCCTCTGCAGGCCAACCACCTGTACAATGAGAACATGAGACTGGAGCGCGAGCTGCAGGCAACAATCAAGCTGACTGCCAGGCTTCAGGGACAGGTGACTGCTGCTGTTCAGCTGTTACCTATGTGCGTACTGTGCCGTACAAGTCTGCACTCTTCAGAGAGTCACATAGGCGCTCACATGTCTGCAGTCATAGGCGCTGGCACAAAGTTTGAGTTGTTGTGCATACCCCGTTCTGCAGGTCAACAATCTGAGCATTGAGAATGTGAGCCTGGAGCGAGAGCTGAGCGCAAAATCCCAGCAGGTGCGATGATAACCTAGGTCAGGGATTTTTGAAACACCTTGTTCAGGTGGCCAATAACCCGGCGGTTTGGAGGCAGCACTGATTTTGAGAGCCGCAGCGGCCTTCCTCATACTGCCCGACTTAGCATTAGAAGTTGTTGCAGATTCAGCAAGCATGGCTGTAACTTGTGACTTTGACCGTCGCTTTATGCTCTTTGAATGCTCCCGAGCTTCTATCATCAGCACATACACATGATCTTGTCCTCCAACTCATTCCTGCCTTCCTGCCTGCTGTGCAGCTGTATGCGACTAGCATTGAGAATGAGCGCATCCAGACAGAGCTAGACATCAAGGCAACAGAGATTGAGGGCATCATGGTGAATGGAGCCAAGAAAGCGACAGCTTACAAGGCTTTACAGGACCAGGTGGCACCTGTGCTGGACATAGTGACTTGCCTCAGCTCACAAGCAGACCTCACAGATATGGTGGCACGCCTGCCTGATGTCATGGCTGTTGCCAAGAGCTACCGCCAGAAGCTGCTGCATGCATTTGCTGAGCAGCACAAGCGTGCAGCGCAGCAGGCAAGAGAGGCTGCGGATAGCAAGTGCCAGATCTGCTTTGAGGGTGAAGCTGAGCTTGTCCTGCCATGTGATGTGCGCCACAAGCTGTGTGTTGCATGCGCTAGCAGCATGGATAAATGTCCATTCTGCCGTGCTGGCTTTACAATGGTAGTTCCAGCAAGCCAGTTATCTGATGAGTAGGTTGCAGTGCGGCTGTTGTTGCAGCACTAATTGTTTCGTGCATGGCAATCGTCTGGAGTTCTGTTGTGTTTGGTTGCTGATTTATGTCACAGCTGTGACACCCCTGAGTTTTGGCAGCTGGATTTCCAAGGGTAAGATGTGGCAGGTGGCTTGAATGCCGGCCCTGAGTGACATTCCGAGTACAAAACGCCAGCTGTGACAGACTATGTTGACTTGGCGATCAGATGTTTGCACTTTCTGACAGACCCTGAAAAGCAAGAAGCCAGACCAGCAGCAACAACGTTGAAAGTGCCTGTACAGCTTCAACGTATCCTCCCTTCATGCTGAGCTTGCTTTTACCAGCTGCCTATATCGCAGTTCACAGCTCGATTGATCATGTTGACAGCGCTACGACGCCGCAGAGTGTTCTGGTACGCACTCGCGGTCCCTCGGACCCGTTGTTAGTGATTGCTCGTATCCACCGTTGACTGTTTGCCTTTGACTAGCATCAGGGGCCCACCTGCACAGCATCTGCTATGTTTTGAGGTGTTTCAGAGCAAGCGGCGAAGCCCAGCAGGCTCGCACGTACGCACGTCAATGAAGAGCTTCATCGCTGCCTTATACGGCATGCCAGCTTTGTTTGGCTTGGCCATAAGAAGCGTTTGTGCGATCGGAAAGGGAGCTTTTGCCGAAGTCTTCCTTGTAGAACTGGAGAACGATGCTCGCTTTGCAGTCAAACGCGCCAACACAGACATCGCCTCTATGGATGCCCTGCAACATGAGAAGAAGCTTTATGCTTTGCATAGTGAAGAGGATGCACTAGTCAAGGCGTACGGCGAGGATCACAAACTCAACGAGCTGATTCCGAGCCATCTGCGCAGCAGGTAAGGTCGAGGCATCGTCGTTCCTGCGCGTTAGCGTGCTTCTGCGGCAACATGAGGCATCAAGACTGCATGGCTTCACCTGATCTAAGGAGTCACTATGCCACTCGCAGCAATTGCAAGTGCTCTGCTGAGTGTCCTTGCTGGTCCTGAATGCAGGTGTATGTTCATGGAGTGGATGCCTCTGAATCTTCAGCAGCTATGCTCGAGCACAACCCCTTTGGCATATCAGATGAGGCTCAAGGTCCTGGAGAGGGCATGTAAGGCCCTTGGCAGGCCAGTGCCGGAACTCAAGCACAACCAGGGACTGCCAACAGCAGTTCTGCTGCATGTTTTCGCAGCCTTGTTCCAACAGTTGGACGTGCTTCACAACAGGGGACTAATACTGGCCGACATCACACCACAAAATATCATGTTGACGGCAGATGGCAAGCCAAAGCTGGGGGATCTTGGTTTGAGTATTCAGCTGCCTAGAGATAGCGGCGGTACTGGGGCTATTCTACCGCCTGTGACAGTGCAGCAGTGCTCAGGTTCATACAAGTTGTTGCCAGACCCAGTTGCTTCAGCCGGCATCAATGTGGCCAATGCAGGCACAGACAAACACATGATGGCAGCTAGCCTGGTGGCCGTACTATGTGAGCAACCATTTGGTTACATAGAAGATGAATTGGTGCTAGCTGCGCAGCGGGTATCTGGTTTGATCACATTTGTGGATGCTGTTCAGCAAGTGCTATGCTTGCGTGAGCTGCCAGCAGAGCTGCTACAGATTTTCGATAGCTGCTGGCAGACAGACTTGTCAGATCGTGGCCCAGACGCAGCAGCTGTAGCGATTGGACTCATTGCTTGCTGTAGGGACGACGCTGCTTGGATTCCTAGCTGAAGTGCAAGGCACTGTATGGCATTGGTTACTCATATCTGGGCACTATCAGACAAGTGCATTCATACCTTACAAGGCACTCTCACTTTTCACTGCACTTTTGGGCCAGTACTGATTCCTTATTGGATTTTAATGCTGTCATAAACCACTCAGACTTGGAATCTATTTTGCTGTGAGGGAGAGATCACTATTAAGTCATTTCACTGGGCAGCATCTGCTGAGGTTTTGTAGACTTGCACTTTCGGTGG
Organism: Coelastrella sp. UTEX B 3026; assembly: GCA_002588565.1. Lineage (NCBI taxonomy): Eukaryota > Viridiplantae > Chlorophyta > Chlorophyceae > Sphaeropleales > Scenedesmaceae > Coelastrella > Coelastrella sp. UTEX B 3026. The sequence continues at coordinate 30,463 of NSMO01000029.1, forward strand.
CTTGAGAAAGCATGGCAGAGCAGGTTGGCCAGCGTGTTCCTGCACCACTTAGCCAGTAACTTTTGGCAGGGTCCCAATCTACTGGACAGGTCCTCGAGTTCGTACAGAGTCATGGTGTGTGCATCAGCCTGCCAAAAAGCTTCCCATATTGACCTGACTTTGCCACACAACAACCTCTCAGCTTCCACCCCTGCCTAGCTGCTGTGGTTAACCACAAGACACATCAACATGTCTGTCTGCACAGGGCATATGTGTACTGAATAGCTTCCAGCCTTTCCAGACAATGTCCAGCCCAGCATCTGCCCATCAATAGGCGCTTGCAGATGAAACGAGCAATACTCTCGACACGGGTGCCAGTAGCCAAACGGGCATGTAGGAGACAATCAGCTGTTTCTGACCCAGCTTCTGATTGCGAGTCATCAAACAGGGCACATATAGCATCATCCGAACAGCGTGCATTTACCTCAGAGGCCAACATCACAAATATCTCAATTGATCCATATCCTGTAGCTACTACTGCTACTGATGTCAGCATCTCGTCGGGAACATCATCCCCCAGACCTGCTAAGATATTGCCTTGACTGCCAGACTCTACTGCACTGATCAATACTGACTGACCGTCTTCTGATCTCACTCCATAGTTGTGTGGCACTGGTTGCACTGGCTTCATACTGATGAGGGGTTGCAGGCAACATCGGCATCTCTGTGGTCACCAGCCGTTCATTCAGTGCCTGCGCCCACAGCCGCGTGCTTTGTCAGCTGGCCTGACCTACAGTAGCATGCGAGCACATATCAGGCAATGCGAGCAAAATGCTCACCTTGCTGCCCAGCTGGCTGATGTTGACTGGTTGACTGGTGAGATCCTGTCATAGTGGATCCCAGGTAAGTGTTTGCTACAGCACCAAGTCTGTAGCAGAGAGGTACAACAAGCAACCTACCGTCTTGTGGTGTACATGGTGGTTGAGATAGGCTGCAAGCAGTCTGTTTGCTTGACTGCTGTCTGGCTGCTGCCTGACAGCAGTCAGGAATCCTGATGACCATTCAACTCGGTTGGCCTCACTTCCCTGAAGACACACAAGGTATGATAAGCATTCGTAGCGTATCTCAAAGCACAAAGTAGGCGCAAACCCGCGATCACCTTGTCGAGCAGCAGGTTGACAATCTCCTCATAGCTGTAAGGCGTGTGGCTACTCGCAGCGGCCTACGATCAAACAACTACGCTCGACGTGGCTGCCAAACGTGCTGCGGCACCCCAAGGAACCGGCATCGTTGCAACACATGATTGGCGCCATTCAGACGACAACGGTCGTTTACCTCCGGAAACAGAATCACAGCAGCAGTCATAGAATCTTGCTGCATCTCCGTACACAAACGCGTGACAGGTCGGCGCTAGCAGGGTTGACGTGAACACGAACTGATGCTGCCGTCCTCAGCCCACAAGAGCACGGCGAACACTTGTCAACAACAGTGAACAGCGTTAGTAGGACACCAGCATGCTTCTGACAGCATCTGGCGAGCTTTGTCGGCTTTATGCCCGTCCGTACCTCAGGTCAACGCTGGTTCCATCCACCAGCGTCACTTCGAGGTTTGCATTGCGGATCTGCATCGTACAAGTGCTTAACGAATGCACCAAGCTTTCTTGTTTATATACTTCCGACAGAGAGCTTGTGGAAGGACCCCTGACTGCCAACTTTCAGCAAGTCTGTGACGCACGGGTCTTCAGAACTGCATATATGATTTGACACGAATACATGAGTTCAAACGCTATGGAACCGCTTGCAATGCCATTGCTGCCAGTCTGCGAGCCACTCTGACCTTGAAGGGATCCACATGAAGGTGCCACTTGTGCAGACTCAAGATGCAAACTTTGCTGCTGTAGGCTGCTCATGCACAAGGGCCCCACTCGACATGCGTTGTGTGCGGACAGCATCAACCACGCTGCTCAAGTCCTCCAGCCTACAAAACAATGCATTCATGGATCAAAACTGCTGGAAAAAAGTGCAGTCACAATGGGAAAACTGACTGTTGGAAGTGCCTCTGCTGATACGACGTTGACACCGTGCAAGCCGCAAAACGTGAAGGGTGACAAAGCATCTCAAAGGTTAGGCTTGAGACCTGAAAAGGAATCACAAAGGTGACAGCAGACCCACGGTATTTGAAAATGAATAGCAAGCAACCGCTGAGAGGAATCACGTAGTAGAGGAATCACAAGGTATAAAAGCTCATGAGTAACCAGAGAACTGCTGACCATGGAATGGAAATCACGATGGTACATCGCACATGTCAAGGATCACAAGCATGCACTCAAATGCCCACAGAGAAGCACTGTGGCACCATACCATACAATGAACTAGCGCAAGTCCCCCCCCCCCCCTTTTGAACTACACTGTATCAAAACAAGCCCAACGACCTGCAGCAACCCTCTGACAGGAGGCCACAAGCTTTCCCTGCAAATAACACTATGTCAAACAAGTGCCACAATACTGAAGCCTACGCCAGCCAACCCAGCTATTTACTTGGCAGCTGATTCAATGGCCTTTTTACTTGCTGCAAGACTGATGACAACTCTAGCATCATCAACTGCACTTGAGGCCTGCAGATCTGCAAGGCTGGCTAGCAGCCCATCTATCTTGACCTGTTGTGCAGATGATTGTGCTTTCAAGCAGCGGATGACAGCCTGCTTTGCTGCCACCTCAGCCTCGAGGCGTGCCTTGAGCGCTGACGTCTTGGCAAGCTCTGCACTCAGTTCCTCCAATATGGCAGCCTCTTTTGCCACTGCAGGCTCCGCTGCTACATCACCTGCGCCTGCAATGGCTGTGCCAGGGCTGTCCTCGTCGACTGCTGGTGCGGTGGCTGTCTGCTGACCAGAGCTGCCTGCTGACATGCCGCTGACAGCACGCTTATGTTTGCACGGAGTTTTGTGTGCTTTCCATGCGTCTGCCTGGCAGCTTGACTTGCCACCACTACAATACAGCGCGCCATAACATGGACACATTTGGCGGCGGCCATGCATCAGCTGCAGTTCGCTGATCTCACACAGGTTGCTGCACTTTATGCTGCCACACACCCGCAAGACATGGCGTTTCATAGCTAACGCTGCTTGTAGCATGTCCTGTGCCTCGCTGAGGAACTTGACTTTGTCTGCTGGGTCACTGGAATCCAGCAAGTCCAACAGACCTCTTATTGTCTTGCTGATGTTTGGGCCCGGTAACCGCTCCATCAAGAGTCCAATGCCAAAGTCCTCAAACAAACCGCTGAAAACTGACAGTCCACTCAGTGGTATATAGTTGGCGTCGGCGACGAACATCACCCATGTCTTGCTGTAGCCTATCTGCTGCACGCTGTCTCGCAGCAGACAGATGCTCAGCAGTGCAACCACTGCAGCGATCTCGCGCAGTCCAGGCCCCAGCTGCTCTGATCTGTAAGCCCAGCAGCATGCTGCAGTGCAGACGTGTCTGCATATATCCCCTATATATCCCCGTTGCGTCATGTCAGTGTCTGCTGGCACTGCGTCCTTGTGCCTGAGGCTTTTGAGGACAGACAGCAGCATGAAAAGCTGCGCTGATATTGCTGCTGGGTCTGCTGTGTCCAGATTTACTGCCGCTGATGCTGCCAGCGCTGCGTTCAGCACAAAGGACCTGCTGCTGCCAAGGCGCTGAGCTATGCTGCCATCATAACCAGGGTGACCCGGCAAACGCAGGCCCGCCTCCATGATGCGGGCATACTTGGCTGGATCTGCGTCAACCCTGGCTGCTAACTCCTTGAAGTCGAGCGACACTGCAGGCAACATAGCAGCATGACAGCAGTGTTGTAACGGCACTTGCTATCTGTCCAGCAGTGCCAAAGTCTTTTTCTGACACTGATTGCATGCTACAAGAATGGATGGGTGACATGCCCTGGCGCAGTTTGCAGCAGTGACACACCACCTTGCATCAACCAAAACCTATGGAGGGCTAGGCTTCCTCCAGTACTTACATACCCCAAACAGGGTGGCCACTGACCCACCTGCTAGTATTGCCTGACATGCCTTCTGCAATGCCAGCCTGACAATGCCTGCTGCATCCATCAGACCAGCTTCCTGTGATTCCTGTAGCCTGCTGTACAAGACCTCCAGCATGTCCAGAGCTAGTGCTGTTACTGCTGTGCTGCCGTCAAGTTCCAGGAGTATGATCAGAATGGTCATCAGTGTGTCTTCGCTGCCGCTGTGCTGTTGAGAAAGTGCCATGGTGCACACCAGCTTTGCCAGTGCATTCACCGCCGCATCGTTGGCATCGACTGCTGTTGGATGATGACCAAAGCGTGCCATTGCTGTCATACCCAGCACCTTCACTGCTACATCGATCTGATCTGGGCTGATTGGCACTGGGATGAAGTCCAACCCCATGGCTGCGGCTAGATCACGCGTGGCTTCATGCAGCTGGCTGTCGGACTGCTCTGTGAAAAGTGCAAGAAAGGCGACTGCCAGGGGCTGCAGCTTGTCTGCTGCTGCTGAAATGGCTCCCAGCATAGCGAGGCCGCTGCCAAGTGGCTGTGACAGACTGTCTCTGATGTCGTCAAATATCAGCAGCATAATAGCGCCACATTGACCTGTCAGGAGCTTGTTGGTGACCATTGATTGGACAATGGTCGTGGCTGCAATCACGCAAAGAGCAGCAATCAACAAACCAGTCAGTGGGACGTGGTAAGTCTGGTAACCTGCTAGTTCCTCAATCAGCCAACACTGCTGCTGTTGCTGCACTTCAAAGAGTGAATCCGAAGCAGTCCGGCAACTACGGCAAGGACAGCAATCAACAAGTGACTAGCACTGCTGCTGCTGTACATATGCTGCACATACCCATACCAACAAGCCGGCAGAGGATCAAAACCTACCAGGTGAATTGCCCTTGGCCCATAGGTTGAACCTTGCAGTACTTCCAGTGCTGTTCTGCATTGTTAGGAGCTCGAGCAGGGGCTCTGGCAGCTTGCCTTCTATCGAAGCCAGCTCAAACCCGGTTGCCAGTGCCCGAGCAGGCCAGACTGCATCTGGGTAGCTCAACAGCTTGCCACCAATACGTGAGTATTGCTCAAAGTCGTGGCATGCTGCCAGACGGGCAAGCATGGCCTGCGTTCAAAGAAAGCGCCCCGTGATCGCCCTGTTCTGGTGGTGCCGCAGCTAGCTTCCTGATCGTGCCGAGCTCTTGTACACTTGCTCAACCCACCTTATGAAACGTTTTGAAGGACTCCATAGCTGCTGTCGATGCCGGTGGCAAAGCGCACAGGATCCAGAGCAGGTTGTGATACTGCGGAGACGACAACCAGGCGCCGTGAGTGCCCCGAACTGTTTCTTACGCATTCTAGCAGTTACAGACGCAGATCGAGCATCTGCAAAGCGTCTCAACGCACCTGCCTGCCTGATCTCTGTTTCCGCGACCTGGTCCAGAAAGCAACGCTGCTCGACTTTCTACGTTTGCGATCAGTAATGATGGGCGGCCTTCGTGCTATACTCGAAGCTTCTAGAGTCTGCGTAGGCTTGTTACTTTGCGTCACGGAGAGTTCGTCTTCATTTCCCTCTGGCACAGCTATAAATCAGCCAACGCCACGTCCTTTGCCCTTAAGCTGCTAGCACATCAAGTGCTAGATGTGCTTCCTAGCCAGATACTTAGAGGATTGCGTGTACTGTCAGCGTTGACCCACTAGCTCGCCCCGTTTGTCCGCTTGAAAAGCACCGTTGAACAGCATGGCTTACCTATTCACCATCACCTTCAACCACGCAGTGAGCTTTGCGGTGCTTTGCGGACTAGTCGAAGCATTCCAGTGGGCCCTTACAGTGTACGTAGTGCTCTTGCCGTGCCCAGCTGACGGATTGAGTCCATCAAAACGGTTTAAACTATTTTCATTGAGTGTTTTCAACGTGTGCAGGTACGGTAAGGGCAGTATCAAGGGAAGGTACCAGGCTGGTCAAGTATACGAGGAAGGTCAAAACGTGGCCGAAGGACCATCTGCACTACTCGTCGTGCTGGACGATGCTGCAAAAAACTGCACGGGTGGTCAAGGCATCAAGACTACCATCAACACGGCGTGGTGGAAACGATCCATCAACAATGGCTTCAAGGTGTGAATGCCGTTAGTGTTCATGCGAGATAGCTGATTCTTGATGGCCATCAGACCTGCTGTACTCTCTTCAGCATCGCCTCAGCCGTGCAGCAGTACAGTCGACCGGATTGTGCATGCCCAACGAGCGTACTGGCTCGAATCCCCTCCCTCTCCATAACCTGTGTTCTGTGCCGTTAACCTCCGAGCATCACCCACTCTGTTCTCTACTTTGCCTGCAGTCGACCAGCAAGGCAGAGAACATCACAGATTGCAAAGGTGCCATTGCAGCGGGTATCCGCAAGATTGCAGATATCAGTGCCATCGTGCGCGAAGTTCCTCAGACAAGGCACTGCAGTGCTGGCACTACCAAGCAAGTTGATGCCATGTTTAGCCAGTTCCCTCTCCAAAGCTTCAAGCCCCTCAGCAACAATGACCCCAGCACAGTCCAGGCAGCCATCGACCTGCCAGAACAGCAGGGCAGCAATACATCAGCAGTAGATGCGGAGCCCGACATTCTGGTAGCTAATAACGAGCCTGCAGCTGCTGCTGCTGCTGCAGAGCCTCCCAACCCTGCTGCAGCAGCCGGCTCATCAGCAGCAGCTGCAGCTGGTGCAGAGCCCTTCAATCCTGATGCAGCCGAGCCCGACGACACTGAAACGGTCAGCGAGAATGCAGCAGATGCAGTGACTCCTTGTGCCACCAGGGCAGCAGCCAAGCGCAGGGCAGAAGGGACCACTACACGCACTGCCCAAAGCAAGCGTCGTCAGCGCACAGAGCTTGCCACTATGCAGGAGCAGCTTGCTAGCTTGACCAGGCAAGTTGAAGAGCAGAAAGCAATCAATGCCCAGCAGAAAGCAATCAATGAACAGCAAGAGACCTTCAACAAGCAGACCAGAGCAGTGCTTGATGAGCACAACAGGTCAATGGACGAGCTGAAGGTCACTGCGAAGGATACCAATGAGGGTGTCAGACGACTTGTTGCTGCTGCAGAGCTGAATAATGCAAGTGCCCCACAGGTGAACTTTTGCTGATGCACTACACTGCTTAGTAGTGTACGTTGCAGCTTTGCCTCGCAAAAGCTGCTTGCATGCAGCATTCCACAGGTGATCTGCAGTGCATTCAGCCAGTCGGTTAGTGTTCTGTCGCACTTTGTGAATAGCAGTAGCTTGATCATTCTGAGAGTCTGTGTGTCTTGTTACACTGCAGGCTGCTGGCGCTGGTCACTTCATTGGAGCTGTTAATCCCATGGCAACCTACCAGATGGTAAGCAGCAGTCGATACCCAGCAAGGCCTGTGTTTGCTGAGTGTGAGGCTGGATTTGCTGATTGCACTATGTGGTGTATGCAGGGACCACTGAATGCTGCTGGTGGAGGCCACCCAGTTGCACATATGGCCCACACGGTAAGCAGCAGTCGATACCCAGCAAGGCCTGTGTTTGCTGAGTGTGAGGCTGGATTTGCTGACTGCACTATGTGGTGTATGCAGGGACCACTGAATGCTGCTGGTGGAGGCCACCCAGTTGCACATATGGCCCACACGGTAAGCAGCAGTCGATACCCAGCAAGGCCTGTGTTTGCTGAGTGTGAGGCTGGATTTGCTGATTGCACTATGTGGTGTATGCAGGGACCACTGAATGCTGCTGGTGGAGGCCACCCAGTTGCACATATGGCCCACACGGTAAGCAGCAGTTGATACCCAGCAAGGCCTGTGTTTGCTGAATGTGCTGGATTTGCTGATTGCACTATGTGGTGTATGCAGGGACCACTGAATGCTGCTGGTGGAGGCCACCCAGTTGCACATATGGCCCAGATGGTAAGCAGCAGTTAATACTCAGCAAGGCCTGTGTTTGCTGACAATGTGCTGGATTTGCTGACTTACCTGCGGTATGACTGCAGGGCCCAGGTATCTATGCTGCTGGGATTGGTTACGAGACTCCTATGGTAAGTGAGTCAAACTGCTATGTGTTTGTACCCTGGCTTGGCTGATTCGACCTGGCCAGCTATATCATTGCAGGAGTGACTGAGTACGCTCTGTGGTATGTTTACAGGGTCCAAATGCTGCTGGTGCAGCTCAACCAGCAGGATCTGGCATTCAGGGTGGTATGGTGAGTGAGCCAAACTGTTGCCGAGCTCTTTAGCTGGCAGTGAGTTTAGATCATGTACAGAGTGTATCTGGCATGAATGCTTTATAATGCCACTATCTTCTGCATACATGTGTACTCAAAGAGCCACTATGTCACAGACTTGCACTATGTTGTGTACAGGTCGGGCCCACCGGAGAGCAGGATTACCTGGTACAAGCTTGGGACGCACATCTTGCTGTAAGTAAACATTCCTGGCCATAAAGTCCTGCAGTTCTTATGCAAGCAGCTGTGGTGCAGTGGTTTATTAGCATGCACTCCCCTTTTACTCAAACACCTGTATTGACTGCTGCAGGGATTCAACATCGGGACTCCTGGAAGCTCCTTCAACTTGTCAGACATTTTGGGCAGCAACATGGATGAAATAAACGAGGAAGAAGCTAGGGCAATACAGGGTTAGAGTACTGGTCTCATTAGGCAGTCCTATTCTGGTGATTGTGATTTGTTATCACTGACTAGACATTCTCAGCTGTATGCTAGTCATATCTTTGTATTCTGTGGCACTTGCACTGCATTACTTTTGACTCGTCCCACCGGTTGACAGACACAGCATTTGTTTCATGCCCCCTTTGCCTGGCACTAGTATTTGTATGAGCTGTGTGTTACGTACTTGCTGACTGATTGCCCGTTGCAAGCTTACATAGGCCTTTTCAGTAATTTTGCACGACATCACTTCATCTGCCAGATGCGGCAAGTCTGCTTCATGCACCCTCCTTTGACACAGTGGTTGTTACTTGTTTGAGCTATCTATCATGTACTTGCTGACTGCTTGCCTGCTGCGAGGTGACGTAGCAGGAATGGGCTTGCTGAAAAGGCATGTAACCCATATTGACGATGAGTCCTCAATACAGCTGAGCTACGTACTGCTTGGTGATTCTTGAGTCAGAGCATTTCCCTCTTGGTAGCATGCCAATGGTCATGGTTCTCGCCTGTTGCTCTAAGTTGGCGTGCAGCTTGTTATAACTATGGTTTGGTTTGCTTTTGCCCCTTGACTTGGGCATAGTTGGTGATTGATTGACTCTAAACGCATGGCGGTCTGATGTGTTGGCTCTGTTTTATGACGCAGTTTCATATAGCCATACTTTGCTTTCGTCTCTTTGGCATAGCCGGTGATTGATTGACTTTGAACGCATGGCGGTCTGATGTGTTGGCTCTGTTTTAAAACGCAGTTTCATATAGCCATAGTTTGCTTTCGTCTCTTTGGCATAGCCGGTGATTGATTGACTTTGAACGCATGGCGGTCTGATGTGTTGGCTCTGTTNTAAAACGCAGTTTCATATAGCCATACTTTGCTTTCGTCTCTTTGGCATAGCCGGTGATTGATTGACTTTGAACGCATGGCGGTCTGATGTGTTGGCTCTGTTTTAAAACGCAGTTTCATATAGCCATAGTTTGCTTTCGTCTCTTTGGCATAGCCGGTGATTGATTGACTTTGAACGCATGGCGGTCTGATGTGTTGGCTCTGTTTTTGACGCAGCTTCAGAAAGCTATAGTTTGCTTTTGTCTCTTTGGCATAGCCGGTGATTGATCGACTTTGAACGCATGGCGGTCTGATGTGTTGGCTCTGTTTTTGCTGCAGCCTCAATTGTAGTGCTTTAGACTATGTATCGTATACTTGGTAATCTCCTTTTGTGTGTCACAGGCTGCATGCCTTCTTTTGTGGACACACCAATGCATGCGCTAAATTCACTTGTGTTGCTAAACGGATCTGGTCCATTGCCACTTTGTGTTTGACACACACAGGCTTGACTTCACAGCCTGTAAACGCACGAGCAGCAGGACTATTGATTTGACAGCAGACAAATTTCAGATGTCTCACCTGGCTGCATGTCATTGTAACAAAAGTTTCAGTCCCTATTGCTTGGAAATGTGCGTACGACGCGTGTCTCAAGTCCTACCGTTGTAGAAGCACAATGGAAGTCTGGCTAGGATTGATGTCGCAGGTGGCAAACCTTTACCACGAGGAAGCACACGACTTTGCAGGAGGAACGAGTCATTGTCAGTAGCAATTCGCTAATGCGCCACCGCTGCTGCATCAATGAGCTTGAGCCCAACACATACTCATGAAGACGACAAGAACGGCAGCAGTGCTTGCACCGAGTGGTCTTTGCGGTAGAGCGTTTCTATGTATAGCAGTGGCGCATGCACACCATCATGACAATATGAAGCAGCCGGGACAACGCTGCTGGATGCAAACAAGTTCTCGGATAAGGATGCAGCTGCACAGAGATAGATGTACGCGACGCAGCCAGCAGAATGGTCAACAGTGAGGGTCTGCCTTGTAACAGCCCATCACACACGCCCCAGCTCCTGCCTAAAAAACTCAAAAACAATGTACTAATCGCATTTTCTGCACAAGCAAAGGTACAAGGCGCCAATGTACACAACACAAAGCCAGAGGTCACTCCCACTCGAGAATAACGTGCCCCTATACAGCAACACCCAGGCATCCGTTGTCGGTCGTAGCATCACAGTGCAAAGCCCTTGTTTACCCCATGCACCCTACAGCATCGCACAGTCACCCAGGCATCCGTTGTCGGTGGCATTGCAGGACCATAGTATCACAGTGCAGAGCCCTCGAATACCCCATGCACTCTACAACACCACACAGGTCACTATTACTACCCAGGCATCCGTTGTCGGCCGTAGCATCACAGTGCAAAGCCCTTGAATACCCCATGCACTCTATAACACACAGTCATTGTTACTGGAGTCATTATTAGTCATGCAGCAGCAGCTGCAGTCCTGGTAAGCTAGGGAAAACAGCACCATACAATCAGCAGCTACGCATCGCTGTGTCTTGGATGAAACCCACAGGGCACACAGCATGTGCATGGGCAGCACTTGGAAAGCAACCAGGGTGAGGTGGAACCCAGTTCTTGATTCAGCACACATCCTCCTGCTGCTGCTGTTTTGTGGGCCCACCCAGCCTCCTGCAACAGATGCCAACGTCCAGTTGCTCCTGCTGCTGCTTTGCAGTCCCATCCAGCATTCTGCAACAGATGCCAATGTCCAGTTGCTCCTGCTGCTGCTTTATAGGCCCACCCAGCATTCTGCAACAGATGCCAACGTCCAGTTGCTCCAGTTGCTGTACTGCTGCTTTGGCACTGGCCCTCAGCAGTCCGTGCGACGCATGCGGGCAAGCAGAGAGTCCAGGGCGACTCCTGCCGTCTCGAACGCCTCTTCGGTGATGATGGCTGCGCCGGGAAGGAGTGCTTTGGGCGGCTGGCACAGGAGCCAGCTCACAGGAGCAGCAGGGACGCAGGTCCTACTGTCGCCGAAGAGAGGTGCGGGCACTCCTGGTGTGGTTGGGGCCAGCCTTGTCAAGCCGTTGCATGGCAGGACCGGTGGAGGCGCTGCAGGTGTAGTTGGGATCCGCAGCTCGGGTGTCACGGGACTGCTTGCGCGGGGTGGGACGGTGTTCGACATGATGGTGGCCAGCTCGACCTTACAGAGCATGAACAGCCTTGGTGTGAGACAAATTAAGCATGCTGGAGGACCCGGCGAGCTGCACGAGCGTGCTGAAAGTTGGGCGAAGGCTTACCAGAGCCACTTCGACGCAGAGAGGGGTTTCTAAGCTACACTGACTTGAGCGCATCAGACTAAGGAAGGCCAAGAACGGTCGCACACTGCGCTGCGGGAGGCCTTGCATGCTTATCGGTGATGGCGGGGTATCGCAGCGCTACGTCACAGCTAGCCTAATCAGTTGCCCGATCTGGCACGGACTGGTCCGCACGGCTTGCAGCATGCATGTCTGCCATCCCATCGACCTGGCTTCATCGGACAGAGCCAGTGGCGCCGTGGCCCTGCGTTCCGGGCCTTGGTCAAAAGCCCGCCCTTGGCAATCGTCCGGGAGCTTCGGAGTGGTGGTATGGATCGGCTTTGCGACAGTGTGCCTGCTGAGTGTGACGGTGTTTCTGCTCGTCTCTTGCAGCAGGCACCTTTCCCTTCCCTTCCCTTCCCTTCCCAGCCATCCCAGCGGGACCTGGAGTGATTCGTGGCCGTCCTCCTGGTTCTGAGAGCAACAATCTACACAGTATCCCCAACATTGTGCACAGATCTGATTCCTGACGCCAGCTATTGCAGCCACAATCTGCACAGTAAGCCAAGCAGACTGCTACAAGAACAGCAGCTCTTGCCAGCACATCTTGTAACCTGTTGCATGGCTCAATAACTTTTACAGCGTTTGCCAACGCCAACTGCTGCAAGGGCCTTCGCAGTATGCCAAGCAGACTGCTGCAGCCAATCTACACAGTATTGCCGACGCCAGCTGTTGCAAGGGGCAAATCTACACAGTATTGGCAAGCAGACTGCTACAAGGCTTACACGGCATTACCATATTATCACCAATGCCAGCTATTGCAGCAACAAGTCTACACAGCACTGTCAACGCCAGCTGCTGCAAGGGTCTACACAGCATTGCCATGTTGTTGCCAACGCCAAGGCCAATCCAATCCAATCCAACATAGCAGCCCCAGCTCTCACAAAAAATAACCCAACTTGAATACTCAGAATCCGGCGGCCCAGGTAGATGTGCAGACAGCAAGTTAATTGAGGCATTCCTGCCCAGTATGAGGGACCAAGACAAGCTCGAGACTCCTAGGTCACCTGGGTCAGGGCTGGTTGAAAACAAAAAGAATATCCAAGTTTGGCAGCCCAACTGCTGCAAGGGTCTGCACAGCATTGTCAATGCGAGCTATAACAGCAACAACTTACACAGTACTGCCAATGAATGCCAGGTACTGCAGCAACAACTTACACAGTACAGTGGAGTACGCATTTTTGAATGAAGCATTGAAACGTCCCCGCATGTCGCCTTCTAGTGCTCGAAGACGTTCTTTCAGATGTAACTAAAGCTATGAATGCTTTTGTTGGGCGCCAGATGTACGCCACTGCCTTACGCCCTGGCATGCGCTGCCAGACAATTTTGTATGTGCACATATGGCAGCACCAGAGCCCATAATGACGCTCGTAGATGCTTTCTGTGTGTGTTGTTAAGTTGAATCAAACGTGAACCAGCGTGAGGAGGCTTCAGAAGGCCGTGCTCTGCTGTTTCGCGTGTCCACGCACCCAGCCGTGGGCCCCTCAAAACAGCCCCTCCAGATACCTCGATGGTCGGGTTCTGTTGATGTAATATGGTTATATACACCCAGAATAAGCCTTTCAGGCATCGCTTTAGGACCCTGACAGCCCCAGGGAGGCACTTACAAAAATGCGTCCGTTCAAAAATGCGTCCTCCACTGTACTGCCAATGAATGCCAGGTACTGCAGCACCAAGTCCACACAGTACTGCCAATGCCAGGTACTGCAGCACCAAGTCCACACAGTACTGTGTAAGTTGTTGCATTGGCTCATACTTTTACAGTACTGCCAACGCCAGGTACTGCAGCACAAAGTCACAGACGGGTAATAAATTGTTCTACCATGTCCCCAGGAACATCGAATGCACTAGGACAGTTAAACTGCGGCGTTTAAGCTTTGTCCACCTGCCTTTCGTTCGTGCTTGTGCTCAAAGTCGTCAGAGTGTTTGACTTCTGTTATGGGTGCCGTTCCACAGCGGCACAGAGACGGCCTGCAGGGCGCCGAGACTGATCAAAACACATGTTGGAGATCGGTGCGCAGCGTCGTGAACCCAGCGAAGGTCAGCTCGAATAACAGAAGGCGGGCAGACGGGATATTTCCGGTGATTCCTCGCCAAGCCCGGCCACACAGCCTCCACCAACGCTTTCCTGCATGTTGAGGCTGATGCTTCCGTAGTCAAACGCTTTGATAGCGCCAGGATGTCGTCCACGGCCTCTGACGCCTCCTCTGGCAGCTTCGTGCGCGCCCCTCGCCAGATGTCGCCCCTAGCAGCCTGCAAAGACTTCAGAGAGTCGGCAGCAGCTGAGCAGGTGAGGATCAGCAGGCTCGCTGGGGCGTTCGTGCTGCTTGGCGCCGAGTTGCCTGGTATCACCTCTGACGTCGATGTTGCCCGTATCTGCAGGCCGCAGCCTGTCGCCCTGAGCTCAAGTATGACAAACGGTCCCGAGCGTTCATCAACGACCGTATGGCAGCGGCAGGCCGTGCCATGCGGCTCGACAGGAGCGTTGCTCACCTTGCTGTCGACCTCCTGGACGACTTGCTGGGCCAGGACCAGGCCAGGACAGCCAACGAGCAGCAAGTCTTCTTGATGGCAACTGCATGCCTCAGGCTGGCGACTGACATGCTCCAGATGCAGGCTGGCCCCTTCCAGAGCTTCATGCAGGCCATGGGTCTGGAGTCGCTGGGCACAGACTCCCTGGAGCTGGAGCTCGCCTTGTGCGCTCGCCTTGTGCGCAAGGTGGGTTGCAGGGGAGGCCCGCTCCATTGAACAGTGCAGAGGCGACTAGCAGCACAAGCAACCACTGCCGCTGCCACCTGCCTGCAGGAGATCGCCAGCAGTGATGGCTCCCGCCTGCGCAAGACCACCAACGACTTCCTGATGCTGCTCCTGGCAGCCATCCAGATCCAACCATCGGAAGATGTCCACAGCTGCGCATGCGGCCTTGCAGACGTCACCCTCCTGGAGGCCTACATGACCCGCTTCCCCCACAGCATCAGGGCCACCGCTGCCCTCGTGCTAGCCCACATGCTGGTCGGCAGGCCTCTGTCCTGGGACGAACTGAAGATTGCTACAGGCCACACCCACAAGGACCTGCGCCCCTGCATGCAGGCACTGCTGGCCCTGCAGAATACGGTGGGGCCCCGCCAGTATTGAAGCACTTGGCCTGTGTGGATTGGCAATAGTGTGTAGGCCCTTTGTAGCAGTACTGTGTAGATTGACCCGTGCAGCAGCTGGCGTTGGCAGTACTGTGTAGACTTGTTGCTGCAGTACCTGGCATTGGCAGTACTGTGTAGACTTGTTGCTGCAGTACCTGGCATTGGCAGTACTGTGTAGACTTGTTGCTGCAGTACCTGGCATTGGCAGTACTGTGTGGACTTGGTATTGCTGTTATACCTGGCATTGGCAGTACTGTATGGACTTGGTATTGCAATAGCTCGCATTGGCAGTACTGTGTGGACTTGGTGTTGCTGTTATACCTGGCATTGGCAGTACTGTATGGACTTGGTATTGCTGTTATACCTGGCATTGGCAGTACTGTGTGGACTTGGTATTGCTGTTATACCTGGCATTGGCAGTACTGTATGGACTTGGTATTGCAATAGCTCGCATTGGCAGTACTGTGTGGACTTGGTGTTGCTGTTATACCTGGCATTGGCAGTACTGTATGGACTTGGTATTGCTGTTATACCTGGCATTGGCAGTACTGTGTGGACTTGGTATTGCTGTTATACCTGGCATTGGCAGTACTGTGTGGACTTGGTATTGCTATAGCTCGCATTGGCAGTACTGTATGGACTTGGTGTTGCTGTTATACCTGGCATTGGCAGTACTGTATGGACTTGGTGTTGCTGTTATACCTGGCATTGGCAGTACTGTGTGGACTTGGTGTTGCTGTTATACCTGGCATTGGCAGTACTGTGTGGACTTGGTGTTGCAATAGCTGGCATTGGCAGTACTGTATGGACTTGGTGTTGCTGTTATACCTGGCATTGGCAGTACTGTGTGGACTTGGTGCTGCTGTTATACCTGGCATTGGCAGTACTGTGTGGACTTGTTGCTGCAATAGCTCGCATTGGCAGTACTGTGTGGACTTGGTGCTGCAATATCCTATCTAAGCTTTTGAGCATGCATGCAGTCAGATCTGACACGTGCCAGTCTGCCTAGTCCGTGACTAACGACGTTTGACCCACTTGCACTGCAGTCTATCCCGCCCATAAACTCATAATAACCTCAAATATACTGTAATATGACGAGATAAAGCAGCGAGGCACTTCACAGCGGTCGTCTGCAGCACTCCGGTGACACCGCAGTCGGTTCGAAAATCCCGAGGCGCCGCAAGGCAGGTCAGCAAGTCGAAGGTTCTTATATAACGCTTGTCATCATCCCGGCCGTCGTTGTTTCGACGCTTCATTTCGGCTCGTCAGGTGCATTCAGATTGCAGCGCTCGCGTCATTCTGTTTGTATTCCCCTGCTCTATCGCCTATTGCTGCCGTATGGTCAATGCCAGACACCGCAGTTCATGCCTCGTGATCACCCGTGGCCTGCCGCACGAGTGTCGACTGCTCTAGACACGTTCACAACGTAATAAGCACCTTACGGGCATATTGTGACTCGGCTGCGGCGCGCTGAAACGTCTAGGTACGCGGGTAAGCTCTCGTCCAGGACAGCAGCAGTGACGGAAAGGTCGGGCAGACAAAAGAAGCAGACTAGAGGGTGCGAGGCAATCTGACGACATGTAATGATGTGTCTGGAAAATGCTATGCAGGCTGTCGTTGCCACCGCGAACACGTTTACGGTGGAAGCATGATGCAGAGTCCCGCAACCTCGCACTCGGTGCCAGCAACGGTGAGCGAGGCTGGGAATCAGCACAGTACGTTGCTTAACGGCCAGCAGCAGCTGAGGGACGGCGCGCACGATCGCGTTATCCGGCTTGTGAGTTGTGGAAGTTGTGCATGTGGTGGAGCAGCATGCTGTGCAGGTGATGAAGCTGAGTCTGGCTGCTTGCAGGATTCTTCTTCGGTGTGTGACAAGTGCTTCCAGTGCGGCAAGTCTGCCAGCCAGCTTGAGGAAGGTAAATTGATGCGCTGCGGAGCCTGCAAGCAAGCACTTTACTGCGGCAAACAGTGTCAGAAGCAACACTGGAAGGCATCCCACAAGCTGGTGTGCAAGGCAGCAGAGCCTGTGCAGGGTAAGCTGCACCCTGGTGTGCTTGTGTTCCAGTCTGGTGGTGTATGTGAGGCTGTGACTCGCTGGTTCCTGCATATGCAGCCACTGCTTGTAAATGAACCACAGTCATGCGGTCATCCGCCTTCTCCCAGGCCTCAGGCCTCCTGCACTGTCTGTTGCGTCTGTTCAGGTGGTGATGGTTCTGCTTCGCGCAGAGATCCCACAGAGTGTGGCAACTGCGGAAAGCCGGCTGCAGAGCTGAAGAGGCCCTTGAGCATCTGCTCACGTTGCTACAACATTGGCTACTGCAGTGACAGCTGTCGGTCGGCACACTGGCCCACTCACAAGGCCGCCTGCAAAAGGCCTGATCACACAGGTAGGAAAGCATCACACTCCATGTCCCCTTTGACAAACACACGCTGCTGCTTGCAGTCAGCAACACCCGAGTTGTTGGATCAGCAGTTCTGGTGCTCGTGGTATGCAACAGAAAACTGCAAACAATCTCCAGGCTCGCTGGAACGAGCGAGTATACAAGCCCTAGGCCATGTCTACTTTTGTCTGGTATGGGCTGTAAGCAGGGTCTCAGAGTGGGTGGGTCAGCATCAGAGTTTGTCAGCCATGAGCGGCAGATCATCTCAATGCCACTGCCAGTCTGCGGTACAGTCACCTTCACAACAGCACAGCAACAAACAAGCTTTGGCAATCTCTGCTGCCCCTGCAGGTACTTCTGAGAGTGTCAAAGAACTGGTCAAGCACAGGACATCAGCCAGCACCAGTCGTGATCTGCACATGGAGCCGCCCTTTGGCTTGGGTCGGTTCTTGAGAAGAACCGACCAGATGAAGGCGGGGCTGCCTGAGTTGATCCAGAAAATGAAGGCAAAGTCCAAGTTCTGGATGCTGCCCTTGGAGGCGGGTCAGAAGCGCTATGCCTTGGCAGGAAAGATGACTGAGGCCGACATCAAGAAGGTGCTGAATGCCAAGGAGCTTGGCAGCAAAGCCGGGGAACTCACTGGTGGCACAGCTGTGCGCTGGTACTTTGATGAGTGTGAGCCAGAGGGTGATTACAATTGGAGTAACGAACATGCCTTCCAGCTGGCTGGTACTAGTTCTTTCCGTGCCCTAGTGATCAAATTCGTGTGAGGCGGTTGTGGTGTGTCAGGCAACCACAAGCAAGCTCTGATTGGAGTGCAGCTTTTGTGTGATTTGGTGGCCACTGTGGCTATTGGTGGTTGTGTTCAGGCAAGCGTCGATGTGTGATTACAGCAGCTGATGAGATAGCCAAGTTCATGAACAGTGCCGGCTCTGTGCATGCATGTGTGTTGGCGGTTGCTCAATCTGGTGTAATTCCCAGGCCCTGGAGTCTGATTGCTATTGACTCAGATGAGCCTTGAAGTTGATCTCCAAGAGAGCTGCTTGCTGTACTAGAAAAGATTCCCTTTGGTTGCCACAGATTCATTATCACTTGTAAGTTACAAGTGCAGTGCGCTGATGACAAGCTATACACCGTGACATGGCAGCAGGTTGGCACTCTGAACACTGACACCGAAACAGGGCACATACCATATTGTATACTGTGTAACGCGCCCATTCAAGTCCACCGGCGTAACGCGGGCCAACAGTTGCCGGCTTCCGGCTTTATCATCCTTGCTCAGAGTGAGGCAAGCAACAGAAGCTAGCAAAAGTTACTGGAGAAGCCTACAGGTGATTGTGCAGTATGCATCTAGCTGCACACTTGTCCCCCCCCCCCCCTTCATCTGACCTGGTACTTCTTGGCCATGGCTACGGCCTCAGCCATGGTGGATATTTTGCCGGCCTTCAGAGCCTTGAACACCAGCTGTGTGTTGTTCATGTCCTCCTCGTCCGCAAACGCGTATGCGAAGCCCTGGTCCTTTGCTGCCTGGCTAGTGGCCCTCACGGCCTTGCCCCACTTGCTGAGCCCTGTCCACGCCTTGCGAGCTCCCTTGGGGACGCAGCTGCCGTTCTTTCTCCTGTGCGTCCCGCGTGGGCACCGCTTTGAGCTGCTCTTGGCGGGGGTTTTGCTGCGAGCCATGGTATGCTTGGGTCACAGAAAAAAGTGACACAGAATTCAACGATTGCCAGGTGCAATGCTGTGGTTGGCAGTGATATTGTAAGTACTGCTGTGGTCAAAGGCTTTGTCAGTGCTAGCTGTTCCGGATCCACTTAGTCACTATGGCATGCAGGATCATTTCCGTCAGCAATGCTCACTATTCACGAAGTCTTATGAAGTTTTTCACTTATGTTATGTTAATGCTCACAGGGCCTGCAGCATATGGAGCCAAGGCTGCTGAGTTGATGCCACAGATCGGCTCTGATGTATCTGCCTGAGTGCCTCTGACGCAACATACTAGCGCTTGACATATCAGGGACTATGCGATACCAACTGGTTGTGCTCGCGGCCACTTCAAGCGGCCCAGCACTCTGTTCTACCTGTATGTGCATGCCCGTTACTGCTTCAGATCCTGCAGAACTGCCGCTGCACCCTGTGGCCGAAGACAGTAGGGTGGGAAAAGGTTTGAAATGCTATGCTGCAACTTTGGCAGCAACGAGGTATAACTCACACCATTTTGCACGATTCTAGGCGTGCCTTGGCCACGCCACGCCAGGGAACATATACCTTGCGGCATACACGGCTGTAACAATCGGCACCGCTCAAACTATACATATGCTTCCACATCAGCAATGCGACGATAAGCCAAGATCCTTCATACTGAACTCTGGCCCAAGTGTTCTGCCACAACCAACTGTAGGCCATAGAGCTAACCGGCCAAAAGCCCTGCAATGTGCAACTGCTAAAAGCACTTCCGTCACCTCTCTGACGAGAGGACACCGACCCAGGTGCATATGGAACAAGACCTTGTACTACAGTAAGCCAAGCAGCGTATCCAGCTTGCGTGCAACACCAGAACAGAACCAGTCAGCAAGTAAAGAGGACAGCCCGCCGCAAACAATAACTCAGTGCTGCAGAATCGCAGTGTCCAATCTACCCAAGACGTAAGCTGGCATGAAACATAGCTCGCATGGCTCTTGGTCTGGCCAGACTGTCACTCGGGGTGGTGGAGGAGGCTGTGTCCAAGGAATGAATGCTGTCCCCACTGATGACGGTGCTACTGGCAATGCTGATGTGTTTGGCACTGTTGCTGCTGCTAGTGCGCTGAGCACTGGCGAGGCTGGCAGTGGTGTCACTGGTGGTGATGCTGCCAGCTGTGTGCTTGAATCCAGGAAACTTCTACCCGGCACGCTGCTCACATCCACCAAGCCCATGGGGTTCACAAAGGTCTTGACCTTTCGGCGCCATTTGCACAGGGACTGTGATGGTTGAATACCTGTTTCACTCACTGCAGGAGCTGGTTCTACCTCAGGATACTTCACATCCTGCAGAGCATGGATGGTGTTTGTTGGCAGTTCAGTACAGGGTGTAGCCAGTGCAGTGCAGTGCAGTGCAAAACGGGCCAAAGCAGGGCAACGGTTGGCAACAGCACCTCTCGACACCCTCATGCCTCACCGGGTTGTACTGCCTTTGCATAAACTCCAGCAGAGCCAGACTTTGGTCTAGGCATGTCTCTGCTGCCCACTGCTCAATGCTGCGCCCAGACAGGTGTGCAGGAACGAATCGCAAAAGATTTGGGCAGAAAAGCATCTGTTCCATCGTGTAGACTTGAACGGGAGCCCATTCGAGCCAGTCAGCCGAGCATCCCATAGTTAACAACCACGCTCTCGTCTTGGATACTAAGAAATTGTAGAAGTTTCTGTTACATCTCAGAAAACTCTTGCATTCGTCCCAAGAGCGCACGCGCACGGGCTCTTGCTCCATCGCCATTCTAGCCAGGTCGTTGGTGCTGCCTCACAAACCGCTTAGTGCGACCCGATGTCAAGCAACTGTGTCATACCTTGCACAGAGTCACACGGGCAAGCATCCGCAGGGGACTCGGCGTTACCATGCAGTTATCTCGGGGTGTACTGCCCCACAAACCGCTTAACGCGACCCGGTGTCAAACAACTGTGTCATACCTTGCACAGAGTCATTCGCAGGGGGCCCAGCGAGCTCCAGGGTCGTCACTCGGCGTTCCCATGCAGTTATCTCGGGGTGTGCTGCTTGGGTGCTGGACGGAGGATGTTGCTTGGTCATCCAGCTCTCCTGCCTCAGCTACTCTCCCCAGCTGGCCCAGCCTGGTAGCCGGCAGTCCTGCACAGCACAACCTGCTTATGTGTTTTGCGATTCCAGGAGGCTGCCTGGAGCTATCTCTCTGTTGAGACTATGTGGAAACCAAGGGGGATTGCCATACCGAGTCTCGGAGACCGGTATTTTCACAAGTGCTGCACAGCCTGCTAAGACCTAGATGTTTCCATACAAGTCTGGATGTTTGTTGAGTTGGCACAACCCTAAGCCCCTCTGACATAGCAGCACAGCACTGAGCAGCAGTGGCTGCTTACCCCGGTCATCTCCCAGCAGCAAACACGCTGTCTCATGGGATTGTGAGGCTCCAGCTGCCAGCACTGGAAAGGCAAAGCTGGCAGGGCTCCTTTCACCTGGCATCTCTGCATGCGCGGCAGGAGCAGGATGACAAGGCAAGGCAATGCCCAGTGTCTTTGACTGCAGCTTGCTAGCCACTTGGCCAATGGGACAGGTACACTATTCCACAAAGAGCCCACTCCTTCGTGCACATATACATACTATCCAGTCATTCGTTCTGAAAACAGTACGCACAGACAATGCAACCAGCTCTGCCAGGGATGCTCAGCGGTGATGTGCTTACCATGGAGGTTGAGCTGCGCTGTTTCCTGAGACAGTGCCCCAGCTGCCAGCACTGGAAAGGCGAAGCCCGCTGGTCTGTCGCTTTGGTCGGTCTGGGTGTGGGCTGAGGCCCGGTTGGGAGCATC
The DNA here is from genome assembly GCA_002588565.1 of Coelastrella sp. UTEX B 3026. Classification (NCBI taxonomy): domain Eukaryota; kingdom Viridiplantae; phylum Chlorophyta; class Chlorophyceae; order Sphaeropleales; family Scenedesmaceae; genus Coelastrella; species Coelastrella sp. UTEX B 3026. The sequence continues at coordinate 52,323 of NSMO01000029.1, forward strand.
AGCCTGCACAGCTGCCGAGTGCATGTTCATCTGGCGTAGGGCATGCTTCTGCTGCAGCTGGTAGCGCTCTTGTCGCAGCTGCAGGAATCACAGCAGGCAAGATGGCAGGCATTGGCTGTTCAGCTATCGTGCATGTACACGTGGCTTGGATGGCTCAGTAGTGTAGGGATGTGGCAGACCATACGCTGATGGATCCTTGACATCTTCCATCATTCCTGCCGGTGCTGCTGTTGCTGTTGCTGTTGCAGCTGTGGTCACCGCTCAACTTGGCTGAGATGTTGGATGAGAAAAGAGGGTCTAGTGTTTGACAAATTCAAGAGCGCGTACAGCAGAACACCAAGGCTGTTGCATCATGTTTCACTCATTCTGCTGCAAAAAATGTGATGGTTGTGTAAGGCATGGACGGATCTGGTTGCGTCACGGCGCTGCGATTGAAGGAGGCATTTCGTGTGCTTGGTATCACCAATGATCTACAGACCATAGATTGGGACAGAGTCAGAGGCAAGGAATTGCTGCTGTACTTGCACCCAGACAAACTGTCTGAAGCAAACACTCTGCGTGATGAAAAAGAATGGTTCTATCAGCAACTGCTGACATGCATTCGATTAGGCCCTGATGCTTATCGACTAGATCTACCCCTGTTACAACGTATGCTACGGCCAGTTGAAGGTAGAAGCTTTGTCGAGCAGATAAACCGGGAGCTGTATGCCGTGAGATACAAGACATACGTGAGCATGGTCAGAAGGATTGTTGGGACCTTTCACGAAGCTGCCACAAGACTGCTAAGCACTGAAGGGCAGATGAAGAAATGTTTCAAGCTACTGATCAGCAGAATCAGAGCAGATCGCAAGTTCTACACGCGTTATCTGCAGACTTCCGATCATAACATCGCAAACTTGTCGGAAGTTCGCAGCAGGACCTGGCGTGACGCATGCGGCAAGCTGATAAGGGACATTGCAGCCAAAGAAGCCGCGATTGCAGAGGAATTGCGCCATGGCACGCAGATCAGATGGTTGTCGTATCAGATGGACCTGGTGTATGAACTGATTCTGCTGATAGCCACAGCCTGTGCTGACTCCATTGCGAGTGATACCTGAATTCTTTGTGAGCTGCTAGCTTTGTGTAGCTGATTGCAACAGTGCAATGGGAAGGGGGCAGAGAGCTAGCTCAACATTTCACAACCAGAGGGGAGGGTGTGCAAGCACACACACAGCACAGCACGAGCGGCTGCAGTTGTTCACCTCTAGGATTTGCTGGTCACGCTGCAGCAGCTCCATCTTGCGCCTGAAGCCATCAGCCTGCAGCTGCTGCAACAGTTCCTGCTGCCTCCGCCCTTCTTCTGCCTCAGCACTGGCCTGCATGGCAGCCTGGTGCCAGTACTCCACGTCCTTGTTGGCCTCCTGCAGCAAGCAAGCAAAATGGGCTGGGTGTGGCACATGCATTCACAGGGGTGTGCTCTAACAGTCAAAAGTTCATGATACTTTATGAACTGTGAATCACTGAAAGGCATAGTGCCGGCGAACAATGCAGGGTGCAAGCATACTGATGCTGTTGCTCAGATAGCAAGGCAGCGGCTTGGCCCCAGTGCTTACTTGAACTGCCGCCTGCACCCTCTCCTCCCGCTCTGTGAGCTCGGCCTCAATGTCAGAGATCATGCTGTCTTTCAGGGCGGTGTACTGCTCCATCAGCTGCCTGTACATCCCCTGCATAGTCAAGTCAGTCAGTCTAGTTAAGTCAGTCTAGTCAAGTCAATCAAAGTCAGTCAGTCGAGTCCTGCAAAGTCGAGTCCTGCAAAGTCAAGTAGTCAGTCAGTCAGTCAAGTCAAGTCAAGTCAGAGGGATATGCGTTTGAGTGCTGCAACGCACAGCTACGGACTGGCTCGGCACTGCATGGCCCTCCCTGCCTACCTGTAGAGCCGCAAAGCTGGGTGCAGCGCCCACTACAGCCTCCTGCTGCCCATCCTGCAGGCGCTGAAAACTTGTGAGACATGGTGATGGCTACCACTTGCTGCGGGCTTGTCTCTGGAGCACTCTGACGCTTACCTCGCCGCTGAAACCTCCCTTCTCTGACTCTGGATCCTCCTCGGGCACAGCGTGCAGTGCAAGTGGCCTGACTGATGGCTGGTCTGCACCAGCTGCTGCTGCTGCTGCTGTTGGTGGTGGTGCTGATGCAGGGGTGTCATGGTGGCGCAAGTCCACCAGGCGGGAACAACAGCTGACACTGGTGTCAATCACCTCTCCATCTGCAGGAACCACAGAGAAAGAGCAGCTGCTTGGCCCATCACATGCAACTGGGGTGTGCCAGGATGCTTCCTGCTGTTCTGGCTGTACTGCTCTAGCTGGGATGCGCTGCAAATGCTCCTGCCGCAGTCTGCTGCCACTGCTAGCACATCGTGGCTCGTATGGCTGCGTCTAGGCGTCGATGCAGGCTTGCTAAGCACCAGCACAGTTGCCAGTGCTCGAGCAACACCCCACCACCTCCAACTGCCCGAAGCTCACCTCTACCGCCCTTCCCCTGGCCGCTGGCCGCTCTCACGTCCATTATCCTGCCCTGGAGGTCTGTATCTGCCACATACTCCCTACGGACACTGTGTTCGCCCTGCGCAGGTCACGAAGCGTGCACAGATGGCTCGTGGGGCGCGACAATGCGGACCGGGCGTCTGCTTAGAGTCTATTAAGGATCATGTGAGTACCTCCCAGGTTCTCCGGCCGTCATGCACGAGTGTCCTGGTGTAACACACCTTTCCATCCCTGGGCCTCAAGATGCGGGACGACATTGCTGCACGACTGCAAAAAAGCTCAGAAGAGGGATTATACAGCGACCGGTTAGCGAGAGGCCCGCACAAGGTGGCCAGGAGCGGGCCTTGTCACTTTGCAGGGCGAGGTCAAACCCTCCGTGACTGGGCGCAAAGGCCACCAAGACTGCAATCACCGGTGAGAACGCTGACGTCTGTGGTAATTGCTCCTTCTGGTCCCGTCCGTCTAGAGAGCCGCTGACAGACCACGTTCTGATTGCTTTTCCTGCACTGTGCAGCGTTTGCTCAAGTGTCGAGCAGCCATGAAGTCTGTCCTCGGGTTTTCTAGGCAAGCAAGGGCTGCAATGCTGTTGGTTCTCATCTCTGGAGGCCTGGGAGTGGCAGCCCACGAGCCCCAAACCTGGCAAGTCGGCAGAAGACTGCTGAAGAGCCCCAGTGCACCTGTTGACTGCAGCAAGCATGATGGACAGAGCCCTGTAGACAACCCAGTGCTGGTGGTAGCTGTACTAGCAGTGCTGTGCTGTGTGTCCCTAGTCCTTTCTATTGTGCTCCTGTGCATGCTGCTCTCCTGCACATGCAGACAGATGTGCTGCTCCTGCAGCTGCTGTTTCACAGTGCAGACGGTAGCACCGGATGGCGGCCTCCAGCCCCATCTGTGCCTCACCTGCGGCCAGCGGATGTGCAGCGCCATGTATTGTGATCAGTGCATCAGCAGCAACCCTCGTGAGGTTGCCAGGGACATTGAGTTGATGTGCTGGTTGTGAGCAGCTGTGCAGTTTGTCTTCTGCATTGCAGTGTAAAGTATGTTTGCGACTGGGTGGTTGCGACCGGGCTGGCGTTGCTGCCAATACCACAAGCAGCCGGCTAGGCAGTATCATTGACCATCAAGTCCAACCTTGTTGAAATCCCATGCAAGGCATGTGACGTATGCTCAGCAACAAGTCTCCAGTTACACAACAAGCAGAAAGGACCTCACATCAAGCAGCCCAGCAGTTTGTTTGGCATTCCATGTCTTACATCAAGCATGGCGACTCAATATCAGAGATCATACCAGAGTTGCAGGACTGTCACTGCCAGGGCCACATGTTTGCTGTTCCAGACGAGCACCAAGTGGCAGAGAGCCACAGTAAGCTTGCACCCAGCAACCAGTATGGCCATGCCAAGACCCACAAACCCGAGAATTGTGCATGTCTGCAAGGCATTGCGGCCTTGCACAACACGCTCTGTGGTTTCACCAACCAAAGACCATATGCTAGAACAGCACAGGTGTGTCATTGGTCACAGAACATATCACAGAGCCACTGCCTTGGCGAGTCATGAACAGCAGCAGAACATATCACAGAGCCACTGCATTGGCGAGTCATGAACAGCAGCAGAACATATCACAGAGCCACTGCCTTGGCGAGTCATGAACAGCAGCAGAACATATAAAAGAGCCACTGCTTTGGCAAGTCATGAACAGCAGCAGAACATATAAAAGAGACACTGCTTTGGCAAGTCATGAACAGCGGCAAAACATATAAAAGAGACTGCATTGGCGAGTCATGAACGGCGGCAAAACATATAAAAGAGACTGCATTGGCGAGTCATGAACAGCAGCAGAACACACAAAAGAGCCACTGCCCTGGCGAGTCATGAACAGCGGCAGAACATATAAAAGAGCCACTGCCCTGGCGAGTCATGCACAGCAGCAGAACATATAAAAGAGCCACTGCCCTGGCGAGTCATGAACAGCAGCAGAACCATATCACACAGTCATCGCCTTGGCGAGTATAAGCAACCCATCACAGCTCTCACTCATCTAGTATCCACACAGGCACCTCAACCTGAGCCACACCGTGCCGCTCTGGGCAGCTGTACTTGGAGAACAGCAGGGCTGCCACAGTGACAGTGTCCGGCCCGCTGCAAGCTATTGCCAATAGCTGCTGGACGATCAGCTTGCCTAGCCGCAGCATCAGGCCGTGCTGGTGGTGTGCAATGCGCGCAGGTGGCTGTATGCCAAATGTCCTGGTGGCCACGAAAACAGCTGCCGCTGCCTGCATACTGCTGCAGTATGGCTGCATTTCCCAGGACATCAGAGCTGCATCCGCACACAAGTTTGCATAGCTGCAGGCTTCTGGCAGCAGCGACTCCGGCACACCTGCAGCACACGGAAGGCAGGGCGTGTGTCAAGATCCAGTCCAGTCATCCATGGTTCATGCCTGACTGCACCCAGCACAGACGGTGCCAGCGAAGTAGCTCTCCCGTGTAACAAATGAAATGAAAGGAAAAGTGCCAATCAGCTTAGACATGTGTTGACATGTTAACAGGTTTACAGGTTGCTTTGAGAGACACCTTAGCACACGGAGTCATGGTTCATGCCTTGGTATATGTATATGGAGGCAGCACCTGATAACACGGTGCCAAGCTAACAGGTTCTACAAGTTGCTGAGACATCTTGCCACGTTGGGAGTCAAAAACTGACACTGTCAACAAAGCACCTGCCTGCTTCCTGGAGGTAGAGTGCCATAAAGTCGCAGGGTGTTGGCCTGCAGAGGCGGTAGTCCAGGGTGTGCAGCAGCTCAGCCTCTTGCTCGGCCAGCTCCTGCACTGTGAAGGCGCCAGCCGCTGCTTCCACAAAGTCGCCCAGGGTCGGTCGGCTGCCAACACGAGCTTCATGTAGCTTGCAGGCCACGAGGAGGCAGGCTGAGCCAAGCTGTGTCATGCAGCAGGAGCACCGGCATGTCAGCTGTCAAGCATTGCGAAGGAACCCTGGTTTAGCGATATGGGAACATGATCATGAGCAGCTAGTGGTCCACTGCTGCTGCTACAAGCACATTGGCCCCTGTGTGTGAAGGGAAGCCATGAGACTGCAAGTTGCTGCTAATAGCCAGTGATATCTCCACAGATACCAGCATGCGTTGCCTTGAGATCTCAGCAAAGCCTGATCCTCACCTTTTGCAATGTCTTGCCAGTGACAGCGACTTTGGACTCCAGTAGGAAGGCCTCCAAGAGCAGCATTGCTGCATGCAGAGCCTTGTTTGTCAGCTGCAGTGCATGTTCACGGGGGCAGCGGTAGTGTCAGGGGGTTGCTGAGCCTCAGGGATCCAATGCATTGCAGAAAGCTCATCATTCACACTTGCTGCATAGGGCCTCTCGTGTTGCTTTCTGTGTGTAACTTTCCTATCGTTGTTGTTGTTGTTGTGCACTCACACAGACACCAGAACAGAGACAGCACGCACCTGCCATGCAAGCTGGATCTGGATCAGCCATGTCAGCAGCTCCTGCTTCATGCCTTCGCTGACTAGGTGGCAACTGTTCTTGCCTGGTGCCAGGGCACTTTCCTGCTGCCTGTATTTCATATCCTGGATGGTCAGGTAGCGCTGCTGAACAGCTGCAAGGGCAGCGTGCTTACGCACGGCCTCTAGGGCACTGCAGCTGGTGGGCCGTGGTATCGCGTGAAGTGTGCTGTGGCTGCTGCTGGAGGGTGTGTGGCTGGGGATGGGGGCTGCAGCTGCCACAGGATGGTGGTGACAAGCGGTGGATGGGGTGGAGAAGCCGCATGTGGCTGGGCTGGGGGTTCTGAAGATAGTGCTGCTGCTGGCAAGCGAGTCAGCCGGGCTCAGGCTGCTGTGTTTGAATGCAGCTGCCAGTGAGACAGGGCTGTTGAAAACGGTGCTACTGCTGCTGTTGCTGCCGGCCAGGCTGGGGCTGCGGGCAACCAAGGTACTGTCCCATCTGTGGAGAGCAGTGCTGCTGCTTTCACTGCTGGCTGGACACCGCCACGGGCTGTCTTCCGGCCGACGGGCTGGGCTGCATGGAACAGCAGTACTGTGCACGCTGCCAAAGGTTGTGCTGGTTGAGCTGTCGCTGTGGCTGCTGCTGTGACTAGAGCCTGGTGGTGTCCAGCACCCCAGTGTTGCTGGAGCTGTAGCAGGGCTTCCAGGAGACTGCTGGCTCTGCTGCAGCGACTCTCCTAAACCCTGCAAGGCCATGGGGAGAGCAACAATGTCGCCACCCCAGCTACAAAGCAGCTATAGGGGGCCGAGGTGCTGACATCAGCCTGGTGTACTGCTGCCTGCACACTTGAAGACAGAACATCCAGCAGGACAGCGGCAGACGCACCGTGGCACTCGTATGCGCGGCTCCTGTCGCACTATCCATCATCTTGGAACAGCGTTGGCTGTCAGCCGCAACGTTTGCGGCATTCGAGGCGGGCTGGCTGGCCGGACACATGCACCTACTGCTGCAGGCAGCTTCGGGCCACTGCGGGCACAGAGCGAGTATCCCGAGCCTGTCTGAGTGACCCGAGCGCCATTCAGAAACGTCGAAAGTGTTCGCAAAGGTGCTAGCATCATGCCCAACGATGAGGCCGCTCCAGCAGGTGGGCATCATAACAGCGACGCTGGGTGCGTGCTTTCGGATGCGTTGCAAAGCAATTAGGTCGCCGGTTGTATGAACGTAGGCTAAGGAGTACCGGCGTGGCAGCGCGTACATGGCATAGGGTCTGTCTGTAACAGCTTTTTTGAATGCGAGACTGCCATTAGCACGCCACAAGCTATTGCTGGCGTACATTTTGGTATCTTTGCAAACAAACATACTGGTGCCATCGCATCGCACACAGTCTCATCATGGATTCACCCACCGTTACAAGCATCAACTGTGCGCTGCCTGCCGTCGTCCGCATACTGCTCGCGCACAACACTGCAACGAACGCTGACAACACATCGTATAACCACATCCGCATCGTGCAGAGAAGAGGCAGTCCTTATCTGGCAGTGAACTGGAGCTCTCTGAAGTGTCTGTTGCAGCACGTGGTGAAACCTCCACAGAAGTTGAGCATTACGTCGTCCGTCTACCACCTGATGTGCCCTGCATGTCTGGGAACCAATCCTGCCGTCTTTGGCTTGGCCAGAGTCGGCAAGATGGCACTGAACCTGGGAAAGCACGACACTATACCCAATGAACAACAGCTCATTGACCTCCTGAGGTTGGAGGTAAGCATGCCACCTGTACTCAGCTGTGTCTGTGAATCCCCACCTGGGGTCTGATATATAGCTCTGTGTTGCAGGAGACCAAGGATCAGGCAGTCCCACCTCGCCTGCCACCGCTGCAGCCGGCAGCCGTGCTGCAGAGCTCACTGGATGTCCAGGAGCTTAGGCTAGATGATGCTACTAGGTTGCCATCCACACGTAGGACCGGGGCCACTGTTGCAGAGACAGCAGCGATTCTGTGCAATGCTTATGACCTACCAGTGAGTGTTGAAGACATGTTGTGGATGCTGCTGAGGCATGGCTGATTCAGCACCTGACTGGTCTGTGGCAACATATGGGTTGCATATGACAAACAGAAGTAGAACTTCAGAATACTTGGTGAACATTGGGAACATATGTGACTTTTTCGCTGAGCCGTTGGGAGATGGATGGAAAGGCGTGTGTCAATCGAACAAGCTTCTCTGCGTCTTTCCGCCAGGTTTTGTGAGAACACATGTGTTGGGTTCCTGTTGGGTTCCAAAGTTGCCACATGGGTGGCGACCGCCCATGCACGACACCGCAGCTCTTGCTAGCGCATCCAACCAGTTGCATGGCCCAATACATTTCACATGACAGCAGCAAAGCCACTTTGCATTCAGGATACAGCAATTCGCTTGGCACTGGCCAACCTCTACAACTCAGCCTAGAGAGAGTAAAGCAACAAGTGATAATCTCAGCGGCATCTGCTCTGCAAAAGCAGCAGGACTCCAACAGCCTGTCACCAAATCCCAAAGGCGAAGAGAGTAGGAAGCGTATCCAACAAACAACCGGCTGATATTCACCGACACAATGCGCCACAACCAGAGTATGCGAGGAAACACAGAGCAAAGTGCAGCCGGCTAACCAACAAACAGTTGGCTGTGCCTAGCACCCAACCAGGGTATGCAAGGAAACACAGAGCATGCATCAGGCATTCTTAGCACCAGGAATCTGCTAGTGAGCCGGCAATCAATACAGGGCTGAAAACTTCCGGATCATTCCCAGAAACATGACTCTGGTTGCTGCCGGACCCTTTGCGGAAAGTCAACAGTAACCTGATAGGAGCCGCAGAGATGCTTGAGGCCGTGCAAACAGCAGCTGGTGTAGTTCTGTGAGTCAGTCATGCCACTAGTCATCTAGTGAAAGCAAAGCAAAACCATGTGTGCCACACCCGCTCCCAGCCTCTGACCACAAGCCCATATAGCCACTGCTATACACCTGTGCTGGCTGGACCTCACAAACACACTGAAGCACCCAGAAGGTGCATTTGGATGCCACATGTTTGCACTACACTGTTTCACCCTACACTAAGCGCTGCACCAATGCTTCACAGCCGTATCTCCTCCTCCTGCTGCTGTTCCTGCTCGTGCCGTGCTGCTGCTGCTGCTGCTGCTGCTGGGTGGCTATGATGCAGCCCAAATGCAGCGGGGATCACGACCCGGACCACCAGATCATGGTGCTTGCCGAGGCGGGCGAGCAGGGTCCCAGCAAAGGTTCCACTGCTGCAGGACAGCAACCTCCAGCATGTATGGCTGTCGATGAACTCACTGCCCGTGACTTCGCCCACCTGGCCTGTATTGGTGGCCATGCTCACACCATGGTGGCACCACAGAAACGGGAGGCCTGCAGGCAGGTATGGCTGCACGCAGAAGCGCAGCTCAATGGATGTGTCACCAGTGTCAAGCTGGCTTGACAGGAGGTCAGCACTAGCGCGCCACTCGACACCCCCCACCACAGGGGAGTCAGTGATACACTTCAGAGGCACGCTGATCCTGCTGGGTGTGCTAGCAGCTGCCCCCTGCGCTGCTGTCAAGAGGCTGTCCCTGCTGACCATGAAGCCGAGGGTGCCTGTTGCCAGGCCAGCTGCATAGTCGCGGTCATCCTCAATGACATCTGCTGCTGGAGCAATGCTACACTGCTGGCTGCGCAGGTGCAGCAGCAGCATGGCCTGCGTGAGCCTGTCAATGCCCAGCACATCATGTATGGCTTGGTACTTGCTGATGCTGTTAAGCACCTCGGGTGCGAGCTTTGTCAGCCGCACCGTGTTGATGAGAGCCTTCACCTGTTGTGAGTACTCTCCTGGCGACTCCTCCAGCTCAGACAGCAGCTGCTTGTTATGATACACTGTGTACAGCACCGCCTCCTCACGGGCAACTCGCAGTCTGCTGCTTGAAAGCAGCAGCGCAGCTGCCTTGAGGCTCAGGTCACACAGCCGCAGGCGCCGAGCATCTGAGCACTCCACCCAAACCATGTCCAAGTCTCCAAAGACTTTTAGCAGCAGGTCGTGGGCACGCTCCTGGCGCCGCCTGTCGTCCTGGTGTAGAAACAGCTGGAACACCTCGCTGCTATCATCTGAAGCCGGGTGCAGCAGGAGCTGCTCTGCTGCCAACACAGCCAGGGTCTGCACTTGCTGTGGCATAGGATGCCCAACACTGCACAGCAGCTGAACACAGCTGTTGAGCAGCTGCTGATCGCCATGTGGCGAGTGCTGCAAGCGGCCTGTGAGCTCATGTGCTGCTGCACCTGCCGCTGCTTGCTGGCCCTGCTTCAGTGCTGACCCCAGAACCTGCAGCACTAATTCATTGCTGTGACTGCTGGTGAAGCAGTATGTGCTCCCTTGCAGGAATGCTGTCACGTCTGTCTGTGCCGACCTCTGCATTCAGCAGCAAGCAGTACAGCACAGTCAGCACTGGGACAAGCCACCCATGGGAAGGATCGCCCACTTGGCACCACACAGCAGACTGCTGATAAGCTGAAATGCGGGAGCCCAACGCCTAGGGCCGTGCAGGCACGTCTCTAAACGGCAAGCGGTCCACTGCACCTGTGTTGCAACTACCCTTGCGGAAGCCCGCTGCGGAGAGCGCCCGAAGAAGGAGAAGAACGGCACTGTCGGGTCCATGGTCTTCCGGTCGCTGCGAGTGGCGTTGGGGCACGGTAAAAGCACCCGATCGGTTTTGGAGGAGGCAAAGACAGCAGCAGGTCGTGTGTTGTATGCCAGCGTCGGTCTGGAAGCGGGCAGAAGATACTTCACGCAGGCAAACGTGGATCACGGTATACACGGTGTCAATGTTCAGCTGCGCGACTCGATTGGCCCAGGTGCGCGACAACCCGTGCAAAACCCTTCGGCAGCCTGCTGGAGGGGCCCGGCAAAAACCATAGACAAGGCTTAACAGGTTGCGTTAGCACAGAACATGGCCGCATGCCCACCCCAGCTCGTCAGCGGCCCCCGGGCGGTACTGTTGGCGCGAAATCACGGTTATCTTGAGGCGACGGAAGCGCACAGACGCACGGTTCCTCGCTGCTTTGTGTCGTCCGATCCGCAGACTACGCTATTCCTCACGCCACGCACCTAGGCCGGGTGTGCCATGCAGCATGTTATAGGTTTATGTAGTGCAGCAGCACATGCACAACAGGCACCAGCAGTTGCAGTCACTGCACACAAGAAGAACAGCCACAATACACGACAGCATCACCTGAGTAGGCGAGAAGCAGCTTGCGGCACACCTGACACATGCTGGCTCCTCCAATGCAGGTACCACACCATGACTGCCACATGCTAGCTAGATGCTGCACCACCAAACATGTTTCATCTGTTGCTGCTTGGCATAACAGAGCTCATCTCCACCCCTGAAAGCTCATACAATGTCTCTGTAACTATCAAGCTTTGTGCGGGCTGCTGCTGCTGCTGTAAAGCACCAGTGAACTGGGTATCGGGGCCAAGCTCATCTCCAGGGTGCATGTGCTATCATAGTTGCATGTGCTGCTTAAGCTGCCATGAAACAGTCCTAGTAGTTTGTCTGTCACACATCCAATAACTTCACATCGCTGTTATCAAATGCTGGATGCTTCCAATACAGGAGCCACAATGCTGCTGCTTGCACACCGAGGCCAGTAGAAGAGATCACAGGCACCTGCTCTCCACATTGGAGAGCCGCAGCTGCGTATCCTGCAGTTGCCGTGTCAGTTCACCAACAGCCGCCATGACCTCAGTGTGGGCTGCTGCAGTCTGCCTCAGCAGCCCAGTAAGGCTCCGTGTCAGCTGCATGTTCTCCTTCAGCTGGCCGGCCAGGTCATCTCGCAGCTGGCGCTCGGATTGCAGCTCGTTGGACAGCTGCCGGACGCTGCAGCGCAGCTGCACAATGTCAGCCATGGTGGGGATTGTGGTGGCGCTGGCCTCATCCTCGACTGCCTGTGGCACAAGAAACATGACAGCTGTCTCAGTGATCGATGCACCAGACTATTGACACTAGCCACCTCAGAAAGGCTTATACTGTCCACATGGCGCCCGCTGTGTCTTGTGAAGCTGGTCCAAACACTGATGGTGTGTCCTGCAACTTGATGCGCTGTATGGTGGCATCCTTGCCTCACCTTGCTGCAGGGCCGAAGGGCCGGGGAGCTGTCAACTGCTGCCTCCTCCTGAACTCTGTGCATGGGCAGCTGGTTGCTGCCGCTCCTGCTGGCGCCAGTGCTCCTGCCGCTGCTGCTGCTACTGCTACTGCTGCTGCTGCTGGTGCTGCTGCTACTGTTGCTGCTACGGCTGCTACCGACGACATTACTGCTACCGCTGCTACTGCTGCTCCTGTTGCCATGGGGCACCAGCTTCGGGTTCCAGTCAGCCACAGGGTTGCTGCTCCTGCCGCGTGTTGTGGTCATCAGAGCCTCACGGGCAAAGGGCCGCTGGGTGCTCTTGAGCTGGAACGACAGGGGGGGCAGCCGGTGGGGGTCGGCTGTGATCATTGCTGCCGTGAGTGGTGCTGCTGGTGGTGAACGATGGGCAGCCTTGTGGGCAGTGAGTGGCCCTGCCTGCAGGAAGTACAGGCGCCGTGAGTACAAGGCCAGGTGCTAGCTGGGAACATAGGTCTGCTACCGGAAGGGACCAAAGTAGCTGCTTCACTGAACATATCAAGCGGGGGGTAGTGTGTGCCATGCAACAAGTTGGATGCGCTGGCAAGAGCTGGTCCTATCATGCTCTCTTGTGCTGCTGTGGCAATGTGCAGCTGCAGCCAGCGTGTGCAGGACGTGTTGGGTGTGCTCACTGCTGCCTGCTATGGGGCTCATCAACAGCGCCATCTGGACCCAAAGACACACACCTCCATCGCGGTAAACCTGCCACTGGGGCGCTTGCATGTGGCGCCAGCTCCAGCTTGCACCTTGCCAGTCTGGTGGTAGACTTCACTCAGGTGTGCGAACGCCTTGTGCAGGCGCGGTGTGGTATGTGCCAGGTCAGCATCCTGCAGGACTCGGTGCAGCTGATTGTAGTCGACCAGCCTAGGACTTGTCTGCATGAGAAACACACATGTTGGGTGGTGTAGAGTGCCAGGCTGTTTTGTGTTGAGAGATACCTAGTCTGCAGTGTATTCAGCAGTTCATGTTACGCATGCTTGAACTCCTGGTACAGGGATACCCCAAGTGCTTGATGAGCAGGTTCAACAACCCAAGGAAGCTGCCTAGCAGGAGTTCAACTGCTTGCACCTTTAATGCTGTTTGTGCTGTATGGGCTGTGCCTGTGACTGCAAAAGCAAGCATACACTGCTCAGATTGCCTAATCTTGTCATGACATCTGGTATACAGTCCTTGTGTGCTAATACATGCTGCAGCCTAGCATTGAGTGGGCTGGGGCCCTCGTGCACCACTGGCATGACTAGCTGTTGTGCTCACTGGTCCTCACCATGACTTGCACGGCCTGCTGTTGCACCTGCTGCTGCATGAGGGCAGCACCAGCCTCGTAGCGGCCCCAGTCCGGGGCCACGCTGGCCTTCAGAATGCCCTCAGCACACTGCAGGAAAGCCTTGTACTGTGCTGGATCCAGGCCAGCACCCATGGCAGCTGCCGTGATGGTGTCTAGGTCACTTATCAGGGGCTCAGTGCGAGCGGCTCCAGGAGATGAGTGAAGCCTGTACCAGAACAGAAAGTCCTGCAGGTTGGCTGGCCAGCACACAGGCGGCAACAAGAGCGAGAAGCCAGACACTCACCTAAAGACAGCTCCTGTGTCACCTGGCGGGACAGCCCTGCATTAGAGCAACAGATACATCAGTCATACCTCAGCTCAGACAGCAGCAACAGAAAGTTCCTGCACTGCTGGTGCATCACCCGGGTTCCTTTCCTGCCTCGCAAGAGGCGCGCACCTGCAACCGTTGCCAGCATTCCTGAACGCACTCGCGATACAACAGGCCGCAGCGGGCTTCAGGTTGGCCTGCAAGGGCCGCAAGAGCCCACAACAGTAGCTTCAGCAAGCCAGCAAACGAAAGCTTCGGTCGTGGGCGCACGTCTGCCCGGGTTCAAGCATAACGTAAGCATAATGCCAATCAACTCACGGAGGGGCAAATGATGGCCCAGCGAGCGGTTTGTAGGCGCCTGTCGAGCATGGTTGCAGACCGTTCAAATGTTCAACCAGGAAGGACTAGTGAATGCTTCTGCAAACTCTTGTGTGATTGTTTGCGTGAGTCTGATGCCCTGCTTGCGCGTCAAGCGGTGCCTGTTAAGGCTGCAACGAAGTCCCGCGTGGTTTGTAACAAGGTGGGACTTAAGTGCATAAATACCCGTCACTTAAGTCGATGCACACCCCAGCTGGTTCTCAAGGACCGTATTTGCACTTCAACAGCCTCGAGATGCAGGCTAACGCGCACCAGAACAACACCCAGTCCACATACCTGTCTGCCATCATGTCAGCACCAAAGGTCGTCGACAGACAGGTCAGGAGCTACGCTTACAACGAGCAGCTGGATAAGGGTGAGTTATCGGACATACCGCTGCATCAGGCACCTTCCGGCCACATCGGTGAGCACGGCTGACAGTCAAACATCTCCTGCTCTCGCAGTTCGCGCCAAGAAGCAGCGTGTGTCGGGCACGATGGACTATGAGGCCAACGGTGACCAATCAAGGGTGAGCGGGACGTTGCCATGCCTCGTATGCGTGCATGGTTGCGGATGGTCCCGCCCTGTTTGAGTACGCTCGTGCTGCGCTGCCGTGCCTACTTGCAGCCCTTCATCGGCCCGCTTCTGCCCCAGCACCTGGACACTGCAACCAGACCCAAGGCTCTGGGCACAGCAATGCCTGCATCAGCAGGCCAGACGGTAAGCAACTAGCTGCTGAGGCAAGCTGGCTACCCCTTTGCCTTGCTTGACCAGTGTTGGCAGCTGTTGTTACAGGTTGGCAATCTGCTTGGCATCCTATATTGCATGAGATGCTAAGCTTCAGCTGCTGCTACAGACCGACTTGGGGCACTGTTGTGCAATGCAGGCCACTGATCACAGCACAAAGATGTCTGCACCGGCCAGCAAGTCTGCAAGCACTGGCTCTTCACTTGATAATCCCCAGGTCAGTGCATTCCTGGTCTCCTCCAGTGGTTCTGCACCTGCTGTTGCTTCACACACACATTGCTCGCAGGTTGACTGCAAGGAGCCAGGCGTGTTCAAGGAACCGGCACCACCTGCAGGCCTTGACACCACTAGCCAGGTAGGCCGCTACCATGTTGGCATGGTGCTTGCTCGCCATGTGCACTGAAACCACCCTGCCATCTCATGAGAACAGCTGAGTCTGTGGCAGCTCAGTCGTGCCCTTGATCAGCATATGGCCTGGCTTCTGTGGCTGCCCACTCACACCCTGCTATTGCTTCTGTGTGCATGCAGGCTGCTGATGGCCAGAAGCCCGCTGCTGAGCCTGGCAAGCCCAAGGAACCGGCGCCACCTGCAGGCCTTGACACCACTAGCCAGGTAGGCCGCCACCATGTTGGCATGGTGCTTGCTCGCCATGTGCACTGAAACCACCCTGCCATCTCATGAGAACAGCTGAGTCTGTGGCAGCTCAGTCGTGCCCTTGATCAGCATATGCCCTGGCTTCTGTGGCTGCCCACTCACACCCTGCTATGCCTTCTGTTTGCATGCAGGCTGCTGATGGCCAGAAGCCCTCCACAGAGCCTGGCAAGCCCAAGGAACTGGCGCCACCTGCGGGCCTTGACACCACTAGCCAGGTAGGCCGCCACCATGTTGGCATGGTGCTTGCTCGCCATGTGCACTGAAACCACCCTGCCATCTCATGAGAACAGCTGAGTCTGTGGCAGCTCAGTCGTGCCCTTGATCAGCATATGCCCTGGCTTCTGTGGCTGCCCACTCACACCCTGCTATTGCTTCTGTGTGCATGCAGGCTGCTGATGGCCAGAAGCCCTCCACAGAGCCTGGCAAGCCCAAGGAACTGGCAAGCCTTGACACCACCAGCCAGGTCTGTACCATGCCAACATACGGCACTGCAGCTTGCTCATACCGTGCGACTGAAACCACCCTGCTGTTCTCTTGAGGGCATGGCAGTGTGCAGCAAAGCTGTACCCTTGATCAGCATAGGCCATTGGCATCTGTGGCTGCCCACTCCCGAGATGCTAATGCTATTGTTGTTTGCACACAGGCTGCTGATGGCCAGAAGCCCACTGCTGAGCCTGGCAAGCCAATGATGCCAGCAGCACCAGACACCGCCAACCAGGTTGGTGCCATTTGTTCAGCACTGCCTTGGTACACTCAACTGTCTCCTGAGGGTCTGCAATGCGTATGCTCTGCTGCGTCAGCCTTGACCAAGCATTGCAAACCCAGAGTCAAAAGTGTCGCCCGTGCTAGCATGGCTGCTGTTTGTCCTGCATGGCCTGCAGGCTGCTGTTTGTCAGAAGCCCACTCCTGAGCAAGACGAGGCACTGGTCCCGGATGCCGCTCCTGGAGACAAGCCTGATGCCAAGCTCTTCTCCTCATCACCCAGCAAGCTTGCTACCGGTGCCACAGGCCAGGTCAGTGCACAAAACATGCATGTATATGTTCCATTTCCACCAAGCATTGTGTGCCTGAGAGGGATTCCTGGCAAGTGATAGGCACACACGTCGCCCGGTGGAGAACATCATCTGTGTCTGGCTGTGATTCAGCGCTCTTGCAGCCTGCAAGTCCTGTCCATGCCTTCTAGAGGTGGGGAAGCTCAGTCACGTGATGTCATTGCTCACTTTGTGACTGCTGCTGCTGCTGCTGCAACACAGAATGATCCCCGCAAGTCCCTTGCAGTGCACCTGGAGCATGTCAACGCCTTCATGGGTGACCACGAGAACCTGCAAGCCAGATACCGCGGTCTGACAGCAGAGAAGTTGGAGCTCCTGGAGGCTCTGGCCAAGTGCAAGGCGGAGCATATGGCCGAGCACGCTGACCTGGAGCGCAGGGTGTTCATGGCCGAGCAGGGCATGAAGAACGCCCAGAGGAAAGGCCGGACCTTTGAGAATACTGCCAACCAGCTGCTGCAGGCCCTCGATGCACTGTCACACGTGAAGCCTGCTCTCTTCATGGATCTCAAGGCCTACTTTGAGCAGTACTATCCTGGGACTGCTAGCCTGCTAAACAGCCCTGAGAATGACGGCGACATCATGAGTGGCTAGAGTCTCTACTGTGTATGGTGGTTGCGTGGGTCACTTTGGTTGGTCTGTGCAGCACCAGCACCGGGCAGGCATGGACTGTCCGGTGATTGAGCAGTGAGAGGTGTGGTGTCAATGCATGCCAACTGCTGTCAGTTGGCACACCGCGCTCAACAGAAGTAAAACTTCATGATAACTTGTTAACATTGAGAACAAGCATGGATCAAAGGCAGTAGTATGCATGCTGGTGAACAAAGCCGGCTTGCCTGCGCACTTGTGACATATCGGATCCATCACTTGTGCAGCAGTCTGCAGGCGGCTCTGAGACCATATGTTGTCAAGACAGCTCGTGTGTATCACACTAGTTTGCAGTCTTGCCCAAACAGCGACACTTGTGTTCAGGCACTCAGTTGTAAGGAGGCGCATGTTGTACTCTGATGACGTCATTTGTAAAGGCTTCCATCAGTGGTTTGACAGACTGGCACACAATGTAACCAAGGTCTGCTTTGGCTTAGCACCTGCTGAAAACATGTGCCTCAGTGTGCTCATGGTTTCAACTATCCCGCTTGCAAAGTCAAGCTCAACCCAACAGGGGACCATACACTGGAACTGTTATCAGAAGTCCAGAACAGGTTGAAAGCAACAATGCTAGAGTGTCCAACCACCTTCATGTTCCGTGGCACCATGATTACTTGTTGCTACATGACACTGCATTGTGTGGCAAGATCTGTGTACCACATAATGAAAGTTTAGCTCATGCCAAGCAAACTGCTGTAGATTACATGCATAGTATGCAGCAGTCAACTGGCAACACCACTGCTTGTCTGAACCCACAGTGATGCTCCCCCCCCCTTGTACGTGCTCATATACCATCCTAGCCAACAGCACCTGCTAGGCCTAAACACATCCTCTGGTGTTGGCAGCGTACTCCTGCAGAATGCTGTCTGCCACTAGCTCATAGAACGACTTTTCCTCCACTACGGATTCTGGGAAGTCTAGAAACGCCAGAAAACCTGCCAGGTTGTCAGGTTCCAACCCTACACATATGTTTGGCGCCACAAGGACAGGCCCCCGGACTCCTGGCAGATGCTCATTTGCCTGCAGCTGTCCGAACCCATCTGCTATGGTGTTGAAGGGAGGGATGTTGCTGAAAAACAAGCTATCCCAGCTCATCAATCCTGGGTCCAACACCCGTCCAGTGGTAGTGGCATGTCCTAGGCCTGAAGAGCACGCACCACGTGCGTTGTAGTCTCTCTGGTATGCTGCTGCTGTTCCTTCCAACTGCTTCACCAGTTGATCACCGCCATGCTTCAGCAGGTTGCTAGCAGAGCAGCTGACTTGACAGAAATCTTCCAAGCTCTTGCGCTGGGTCGCATTGCACTGTATTTCGGCAAGTTGCAAGACGCCACTGCAGGGGACCACAAGCACCCAGCTGCTCCAGCAGGGCTTCACCCCTTTCTGGAGAAGCTCCAGTTTCTCCATGTTGTGCTCCTTGACTATACGCTCGTGTTCAGTAAGCATTGTGCCGACACTTCGCAAGCGTATGAACGCGAGATAAGAAGGTTGCTTGTTGCGTTAAGTCGGGGTGCTTGCTGCTTGCGGCAGGCCTTTGCGCGTCTCTTCTCACAGTCGCCGCTGCAATTCCTAACTGTGGGCAAAGCTGACAGGATGTCCGTTAGTCCCGGTGTTTAGAGTGGGCGGTTACACGGCATCCATTCCGCCAGTTAGGTTGACTAATAGTGGCACACACACCTCCGCTGTTGTATAGACACGTAGGAGCGCATTGCAGCGAGCCGCGGCGCCTGGAAGCCGAACTCTGCGTGACTGCGAACTGGAGACTGCCGTGCCACGTGGTGACCACTTTGAGCGCTTGTCGTCGCAGAGACGCCGTGAACTTACTCTCGGGCGAGTCGCAGACATGGACGCAGGGTGAGCCGAACGGCTTTGGTCGCGTGACTACTGCTGGTCTGCAGACGTGTTCCGCGCCCAGCCGCTCAGAAGCGTGGTCCTGCGCACGCACTTGTCGTCCGTATCGCCCACTGCCCGCCCTCTTGTGCCCGTTGCAGGCCGTCGCTGTTGTGCCAGGCAGAAGGGGCCATGGCCTTGCTCCAGTCAGTGCTGATGGCAGCAATCACCAGCGGCAAGACAGTTCCAGGGCTGCCAGGCTTCAGAGTGAGACCAGAACTGGCAGAGCATGCAGGCTTGGGGGATGAGCATCTGGAGCAGGCTAAGAAGCAGCCATATGTGAAGGAGATGCAGCGGCTGTATGGTTTGTACTGGACAGCAGTTGCACAGGGTGACCTGGCCACATGCAGAGCCATCGGGGAGTTCAGCCTAGACGTAGCTGCCATGGTTGGGCAGCAGCAGCAGCCAGAGAACAGAAAGCACATTGTGTGCATGTGCCTCGGCAGTCTGTCAAGCCTTTTGGGATTGTGTGGGCTGTGGGGGCCGCTGGCAGTGATGCACTGCATCTGCTTTGACCACAGAGAGCAGCAGGTTGCAGCACAGCTGTGGATTGAACTCGCCAGGAAGCAGATGCTGCCCCCACCAGACACAGATACATCACAGTTTCTGGAAGATGTGGGCCACCAGCTCTGGGGGCCTGCAATTGCCTGGGCAGCTTTCATGCGGCCCCTGGTCGGGGGCGGTCCACTTCCGCCAGCAGTGACCGAGTGGGCGCGGCTCCTGATGGTGGTGGGCGCCAAAGAAGAGCACTGGGCGTGGCTGGGGGGCAATCCAGTGGTTGTTTTCGACTCCTTGATGACAAGCTACCCTGCAGAGGCTTGCAAGGTATACAGGGCTTTTGCACTAGAGCGCTGGCCTCGTTGCCTCCAAGCCATCACGGCTCTTGAGCTGGCAGATGCATCTCCGGAGGCATGACCACCAGATACGCTGTTTGCATGGCTCGTATGTCCACAGTGGACTGCTGTCTTCCTTTTGCATATGCGGGTACCACATTTAGTGTGCGGGAGCTGTGATTTCCCAGCAAGTCATACGTTGACCGGCACCGGCAACCTGTGCCCTGTTTTGGCACTTGTCACAGGTCGCTGTCCTGCACTTTGGATGGCTACTGGGTTGCAAGCACTAGCTGAAGACTTGTGTAGTAGCTGTTTGTGTGGCGGCTTATCAAGGTTACTGAGTCTTTGTGATCGATCCGGCTGAACTGGGTAGTCCTAGGTTTTGAGTGTGGTCAGTGCCCCACGAGCCAGCTGAATCATACAGGTTCACCCCTAGAGGCTGTTGGTAGTGGCAGCAGTAAGTCAACACATCTGAGCCATGCTCTAAACCAGGGTATGGGGAAATATGGCTGTTGCATGAGCCAAGGCCACTGATAGCAGCGCCAGCGTCATGATAACTGGTACTGTGGTGGCTTACCAAGCCCAATCAACCGCAGAGAGTGGGCCTCTGTGATGAATTCGGCTGGAACTGGGCTGGGCCTGGTGGTTTGAGAGTGTGCAGTACCCATGAGCCGTCAGCTGGCTTGTATGTGTTGGTAGTAGTGATTCTATCATAGAATCTGGCATCCAGGGCCATGGTGGTGCCCTAATATTGCTGTTGCATGAACCCCATGAGCCGTCAGCTGGCTTCTGACGGCTGGAAGGCAACTTGTGATTGTTCAACACATACGGTGGCAGTGGTGGTTCAATACATCAGAGCCATGGTGGTGCCATAAACCAAGATATGGGGGGATATCGCCGGTGAATGAGCCAAGGCCACCAGAGCCATGGCTTAGCAAGCCTTATAAACTGCAGAGAGTGGGCCTCTGCAGAACAATCCGGTTGAGACTGGACTGGGTCTAGTGGTCTGAGAGTGTACAGTACCCCATGAGCCGTCAGCTTGCTTCTGATTGGGTGTAACCCATGAGATGATTGGTAGTAGTAACCCCTATAGGCTGTTTCTGGTTTATCTCTGCACCCCCATGAGCCGTCAGCTGGCTCCTTCAGGTAACTGGCAGCGTGATAGTAGTAATAGTAACCCCTAGAGGCACCTTGCATGCTTTGGTGGGACTTCTGTCACTCTGTGGTTATTTCGGCTCTCTTCACTGACTTCTGCGAACTCTCTACTTCTCTTGGCCAGCACTGCACTCGGCAGGGCTGGCTGTTGTACGTCTGGCGTTGGTTCCGGCCTCTGTGTCAGCGTGTTTGCCAGCTGGAGAAGAAGAAGAAGAAGAAGAAGAATTGCCCTTGCCAGCTGATAACAACACCTGCAGCCAGGCTGTCTAGCAGCAGCCGTGCGATCAAGCACGTTACCCGAAGCCTTGATGCTTTCCAAAGCTTGTCTTGTGGCTGCTATGCATCTAGCGCCGGGTTCTGCAGACGCATTTGGCACCTTTGGTACATGTACGGGACGCCGGGTGCCCCCGCAAGGAGGCCGCAGACAGACCACAGCGCACTCTTAGTACGCATACAGCATGCCCAGAAGCCGATCACGAGGCAGAGCGCGCCGTTACCGCTGAGGTGAGCTGTCACTGTGTTATTCCATGTTGCCCGGGCAACATGGCCCCAAGGCCGTGGCCCCATGCGCTCGTTCTGGTTCCTCGCTGGGTATTCACGATGCAAATATGAACGTTAGAGACCCCGATCAGCTGCTGCCGTGCGGAGAACACCATGAACAGTGGACAGGAAGATTTTGAACGGGTTGAGGCGCATTGGAAGGAGAGATTTGCAAAAGAGATTCATAAATATAAGCAGGCTAAACTCGAGCAGAAGCAGGGCCGTACGCATGTCCTGCGGAAGCTGGTGCAGGAGTTCCTGGACTCCAAAGTGCTGGGCAGCGGAAAAAAGAGCATACAGACATACGTGACAGAGTTAGTGCAAGACTGGGTTGAAGGTAAGCTGCGTTGCACAGCCTCGCGCTGCATGCAGCCCCGTATCAGCTTGTTGGGCAGCCCCCACAGCAGTAGCTCTACTGCTGTTCAGGCGACGATGCCACAGACGCCAGGACGCGTGGTCGCTTCATAATAACCAGATTCATCAGGGCTCACAAGGTGTATGAGGTGCTGGAGAAAGCATGGGTCACTGAGGAGGAAAGGCGGCAGGTGGTGGATAGGCTTCAGCTGTCAGCAGCAGATTCCCTGCATGCCAGGATCAATGGGGAGGCGCACGGCCGCAGCAAAAGGCAGAAGGACCCACAGTGGAAGGCGGAGGAGCTGGTGGCCTTCTGGGCAGCAGTGGTCGAGAAGCACAAGGGCAAGTTCCTGATCCCCAAGAACACAGTCCTACAGGAGATGAAGGTCTTCAGCGAGCAGCTGGAGCAGCGGTGCCTGGCGAGCAAGGGCACGGTGAGCAGCAGGCTGCTGCCATGTGTGAGTAGAGGTACAAGCAGCAAGCCTCTTCAGGTCCCAGTCCCAGCTCAAGCTGCTTTTAGGTCGCCCAATGCAGCACCAGTGCTTGATCTGGCATTATTCTGTTGCTGTCAACCCGGCTGATTATTGAGAATGTGCATGTCTGCTGAATGTCGCCTACAGGAGCCTGCTGGTGATGCTGCAGCAGCTGGAAGTGGCAAGGTTCAGGTGTGTAGCAGCTGCATGCCCAGGAAACCAGTGATAACTCCGGTATACAGGACTGTTATGATTTCATCTGATGGTTGGATGTCATTTTGTTGCTCTCAACCAGGCCGGGGGACCACGCGCAGCCGTTAGAGAGCACCAGCTGGTTATTGGGCATGTGTGTTGCTGACTGGTGCCTGCATAACAACTCAAATCACAATCACTGAGAAGGTCTCTGATTCCCAAATGCTGCAGCAGTCCACAGTGTCAGTCATGTCACTCCGGTATAAGGGGCGGTTATCATCTCTTCTGGTGGGGAAGCTGTCACAGCCTTTGTAGAGCAACAGCTGGTTATGAGTATGTGTCTTGGTGACTGTCGCCTGCAGGAGGAGCCTGCTGGTGGTGATAGCAGCCCCCCTGCTGCTGCTGCAGCTGCTGGAAGTGGCGAGGCTCAGGTGTGTGCAACCTGTCAGAGCCACAGTCCGAGCTCAACATATTGCCAAAGTTACACAATGACTGCAGAGACTGTCAATGTGGTCAGAAGCCATGTTACAGCAGGCGTGATTAGCAAGTCAAATGTCCTCATGAAGATCCTCTCATATCCAAATGCTGCAGCATCCATAGTGTGCCGGTTATAGCTCCGGCACTAGGGGACTCTTGTCATTTCATCTGATGATTGGTACCTGAGTTTATGTTGCTGTCGACCAGACTGGGAACCTGCCACAACGGTTATAGAGCAACAGCTGGTTGTGAGTATGTGTCTTGGTGACTCTCACCTGCAGGAGGAGCCTGCTGATGGTGATAGCAGCCCCCCTGCTGCTGCAGCTGCTGGAAGTGGCGAGGCTCAGGTGTGTGCAACCTGTCAGAGCCACAGGCTGAGCTCAACATATTGCCAAAGTTACACAATGACTGCAGAGACTGTCAATGTGGTCAGAAGCCATGTTACAGCCTAGTTTGATGAAGATCTCTCTTACCCAACTGCTGCAGCATCCATAGTGTGTCAGTCATAGCTCCGGCATAGGGGACTCTTGTCATTTCATCTGATGGTTGGTCAGACTCATACTCATACTGCGTAATGCACCAACACCACTGGTCCACCTTCTAGAGAGCACCACGCTGGCTATTGAGCACGTGTCGCTGACTGTCACCTGCAGGAGCCTGCTGGTGTTACTGTTGGTGGTGAAGGCAACTGGGAGGTAGATTGGCGCGGCGTCAAGGTATGTGTAGCAGGCAACGCGATACAGCTCGACTTCAAAGAGCTTTCCTTTCTGATTTGGGGTCCGGGTTGTAGTGTGACAGCTTCACGGTGTGGGTCTCTGCACATCACTCGTACTACAAGCTTGGTGATGGTACTGCGCCTACCGCTCGCTGCAGGTGGGCCGCCAATTCCTAGTCATGCAGGAGTTCAGCAGTCGTGAGCTGCAAGCTATCATAGCCAAGTACAAGCTGGCAGAGGGTCCGAGCGTCTTTTACATCCGATGTGGCCAAGTTTTGAGCTTGCGGGGTGATAAAATCACGGCGCGCATTCTATCAAGCGCAGATAAGATACTGAGCTTTGCATTACCCGAGACCCTGGAACAATGGGACCCCTCCGAGGGCATAGCAGACCAAGGCCCTTATGTCAGGATCTGCAGCGATGAATGGAATTGTGCAGACAGATTCAAAAAAAAAATCCGGAGTCTTGTCATGGAAAAGGTCAACAGTGAAGGGACGGAGCACACCTTCTCAGTGCAGGACCCTGTTGTTGGTGTGCGTTGGGTGCGTACCTGCAGCTCATGACCCAATCGT
Organism: Coelastrella sp. UTEX B 3026; assembly: GCA_002588565.1. Lineage (NCBI taxonomy): Eukaryota > Viridiplantae > Chlorophyta > Chlorophyceae > Sphaeropleales > Scenedesmaceae > Coelastrella > Coelastrella sp. UTEX B 3026. The sequence goes on from NSMO01000029.1 coordinate 76,718, forward strand.
TTTGAAATACGGTGTGCATCATGGCAATGTGTTTGTTGTCTGTTGCATGGTCAGGCTCAGCAGGTATTCCAGGTGCTGCAGCAGCCTAGGCACACCCCACGATTGCTGACTGTGTCTCACCAAATTGTCTCTCGTCTTGTGTCACGAAGGTTGATGACCCTGGCAATGGTGCGGCTGCTGATGGCCAAGGAGTGGATCAGGCAACAGGCGGCTCTCAGGTGTGTGTGCAAAGCTGTCCAGGTGGTGGTGTTTAGCACTTCTCTTGTCACATGCTACTCAAGAGCATCCACGCTGCACATCGGCTGGCGCTGCCCTCTTCCACTGCATTCCAGGTGCAGCAGCTAGGGGTGAGATGTGTGCACGCATGAGGTCCTGCTGTCTTGCTGACCTTTTGCAGGACACAGATGATGAAAACCCCTCTGCTGGTAGTGATCCTACAGCAACCGAATCTGAGGTGTGTGCAGCTGTGTGTCTTGGTCCAATGCCCTTGTGGGCTGGTGCACCTATGGTCTCGGGTTGAAAGCATTCCAGGTGCAGCAGCTAGGGGTGAGATGTGTGCACGCATGAGGTCCTGCTGTCTTGCTGACCTTTTGCAGGACACGGATGATGAAAACCCCTCTGCTGATGATGATCCTACAGCAACCAAATCTGAGGTGTGTGCAGCTGTGTGTCGTGGTCCAATGCCCTTGTGGGCTGGCGCACCTATGGTCTGGGGTTGAAAGCTGCAGCTGGTATTTCTGCTCATGCTCAGCGGCCAAACAAACGTGAAGGGGTTCACTCCTCAGCATATCCATACCTAGCGACCCATTGATCGTTGCTGCCATTCTCCGCATGCAGAACACTCCTAGACCAACAACCCCTGACCTGAGGCGCAGCAAAAGGCTCAGGTGCACATCACCAATCCAGGTGGGGCCTAGCCACGGATCAGTGTGACACCCTCTGGTCAAAGCTGACTTCCTATCGTCCGCTTGTTGTCAACGGCTTTCTGTACAGTGATATGTACCCACCTTGCCGTTCTGTCTCCCGCGTGCAGGGCTCCGGCTACAAGGGAGCAGCACCAACCTCATATAAGCGGCGGCGCACATCAAAAACCCAGGCGGTGAGTCTTGGTTCCTCTCATGGGCTGTCACGTGTGGTCAGCGGAACTTCAGTGTGATCTCAGGTTGGGTTGACCGCCATGTTTGTAGTGTGCCCAGCTGTGCCGCGGTGTGCTTGCCACTCATACTTCCTGCTGTGCCCTAACTGATCAGGACTTGGGAGGCTCGCAGCAGCAGCGTCAACACTCACAACCGGAAAGCTCTCAGCTGCCCGAGGACTTGCAATCACCGACCAGAGCAACAAGGTCGAGCCAGAGTCGCAAGGCGGCAGCTGCTCTAGCAAAACAGCACCAGCAAAGGTCTGAGCCCAAGGCAGGCCAAAGGCGCAAGGCGCCAGCAGAACAGCAGCAGCTGCCTGAGCCAGGCAAGGAGCCCAATGCAGGCCAAAGGCGCAAGGCGGCAGCTGCTTCAGCGGCAGCAGAACAGCAGCGGCAGCTGCCTGAGCCAAACAAGGAGCCCAAGGCAAGCCAAAAGCGCAAGGCGGCAGCAGATCAGCAGCGGCAGCTGCCTGAGCCAAACAAGGAGCCCAAGGTGACAGCGGCACAGGTAGCAGCAGCTGATGCTCCCCCGGCCACGCTAGTACGCTTTTGGCCTGCGCTGCGTGACAGAGCACCAACAGCACAGCAGCAGCTGCAGCCAAGCCACAAGGTGGCAGCGGCACTGGCAGCAGCAGCAGCTGTGGCATGCGATTCAACAGCACCCACAGCACAGCAGCAGCAAGACCCGGCAGATCCGCAGGTGCAGTCACAGGAGCCACAGCAGTCTGCAGAGGACCAGCAGCAGCAGGACGCGGAAGGCTCGCAGCTGCATGACCAAGAGGACCAGCAGCAGCAAGACCCGGCAGATCCACAGGTGCAGTCACAGGAGCCACAGCAGTCTGTAGAGGACCAGCAGCAGCAGGACGCGGAAGGCTCGCAGCTGCATGACCAAGAGGACCAGCAGCAGCAAGACCCGGCAGATTCACAACTGCACAGGTCACAGCAGTCTGCAGAGGACCAGCAGCAGCAGGACTCAAGAGGTTCGCACCTGTCACAGGAGTCACAGGAGTCACAGCAGTCTACAGAGGATCAGCAGCAGCCAGATTTGCATCCTCAGCTACAGTCAGAAGGCCTGCAGCAGCAGCTGCGGGGTCTGCAGGAACTACTCAATTCAAGTCAGCAAGTGGTGCCCGGTGCTTCTGTGCAGATGCTTGAAAGCATGGTTGCTCCGGCTTTAACGAAGGCCTTGCAGCCACAGGCTCTGCAGCAGCTGCAGGCGGCTTTGCGCCAGGTTCCAAAGGAGGGTGCATCACAACAGTTCATCGATGCAGCGGCATGTGTGCAAGCGCTCTGCCTGGGTTACGAGATGGTGATCAAAGATCTGCAGCAGAACAGGGGCAGATGAGCCAGCTGTTGCTGCTCTTGTAATTGTAGCCTTGATTCGGTGGTCTGGTCACCTGGTAGCTACCAGCTTTGTCGGCTATCTACTGCATAGTCATGGCTGTGCAGTGATGGTGGTTGGCTGGAGAATGCATTGCTTCATGGTTCTCCTGCACCTACCACACTTGCACTTGAGGGGTTGCCTATCAGAGAGACCTTGGCGTGATAGAAGGGTAGTGTAGCCGTGTCTAGCATAGAGATAGGTAGAGGGTGTGGGAGTTACACCTGGTTGCTAGTAATGTTGCAGGTTGTGAGCAAATTGCGGCATTCTTGAACCCGTTTCTCAGCCAATCTGCAGGCTGGTGTTCCTCAATGCTGTGAGAAGGCATAGTGGTTTAAGTGGTGGACCTAGTGGTTTGGGTGGCAGGACTGGTCGTTTAAGTTGCATACCTAGTGGTTTTAGTTGCATACCTAGTGGTTTGGGTGGCAGAACTGGTCATTTTAGTTGCATACCTAGTGGTTAGGGTGGCCCACCTAGCAGACTTGGTCGTTTTAGTTGCAGACTTGGTGTTTTGTTAGCGGACTCAGTGTTCTGGGTGGCCCACCCGGTGGTTTAAGTCGCATACCCGGTGTTCTGGGTGGCCCACCTAGCAGACCTGGTCGTTTTAGTTGCAGACTTGGTGTTTTGTTAGCGGACTCAGTGTTCTGGGTGGCAGAACTGGTCGTTTCAGTCGCAGACCTGGTGTTCTGGGTGGCAGAACTGGTGGTTTTAGTCGCAGACCTGGTGTTCTGGGTGGCCCACCTAG
>NSMO01000030.1:0-44531 GCA_002588565.1 Coelastrella sp. UTEX B 3026
CCTCGGGTGCGGTGGGAAGTAGGGGGTGTGAAGGCCGGGTGACCTGTTCACCCTGCCACACACACTCTCTCCTTTAATTACGCCGGCACCAGCAGGTGCTGAGCGTAGTCTCTCTCTCTCTTTGTCACAACTGCCTACGACACGATAACGCCTGACGGCCTTTCACTGCCGAAATCTGCCACTGTACCGCCTTCCAGCCACCAACAAAAAAGGTCAACTGCTGTAAGCAAACTTCCCGGGCCGGGATATGATACCACCAACTTCAACGCTACGCTGTTTTTGTTTTCTTTTGTGGTGTTGTGAGTGTGATACCGCCAAATCCAACGCTGCGCTGTTTATGTTTTGTTTTGTTCTGTTGTGCTTTTTACCCCTGCCGAACCCCACAAATACCATCTATATCATAAGCCTTTATGGTTAACCATAAAGTTGGAACGTTCCAATTTGATGTGACATGACAGCCTGTGATGAGCTGTACTGTAGATTGCTGCACCACCCTGTTACTGCTCTATACCGGACCACACACCACTATGTGACGGTGGTAACAACTGCAGCGCTTGAACCACTACCCGTACGCATTAGAAAACAATACAAACAAGCTCGCCAAGTCCCAGTAGCTGGACACTGCCAGAGCACTGCTCAGACACATGACTTGCCTAACTCTATTTTGCAGCAGAGACGATGTAATCAAACACTCTACTACTAGTATATTACACATTCGTGATCCAATGTGCATATGCAGACTGTAAATGCATGACCAGCTGAACTATACATCAGCTTTGTATGTGAGCTATCTGAGCTCAGCTCAGTAGTACCGAGATGCTAGATTAGGGCTTTGACCGGCCCGGCCCTGTAGTGACCGGACCTGTAGTACATCAGCTGCACAGTCTAATCAGCCAAGCAAGATGACAGCCACTAGCCAACGCCTGGCACTCATAAGATGCAGATCTGTGCGTGGATTTTGTTAATATTTCACCAACTCATGTGCATACACCGTACATGCAGCATAAACCACAAGTCAAATGACGAAAGCGCATGACAGTTGTGCATGGCTTTCCACATCAAACCGGCCAACAGATGCAGGACCTAGTAGACATACACAACAGCTTTAAATCAACTGCAGCTCCAAGCTGATTTGTTCTTGTGCACACCACACCGACACCAGACGACAAGAAGGTGACTGCTGCAGTCTGTGACAAGCATGGCACATAGTGTGCACTGTAGGGCTTGGAGGTTGTAGAGCTACACCGCGTACTTGGCAACCATCTTAGGCCGATATGTGCTAACCATATCCTGCAGCCTGCTGACCTGATTAGGCGTGAATGTCATAGAACACGCATAAGGCACATAGTCACATAACATTCCAGATGGGATCTACACGCCCACCACCTGGGCAACTATCAAAGCCACTCAGATACGAGGTATCAGGGTTCAAACCATTCCGGAACTCCGCACACCAAGCCTCAAGATCACTGACAGTTTTGGGATAACCTGGTGACTTGAAGTTGAGACCCTGGTCACTAGCAGGAGTATCAGACACTTTGTCTCCAAACTGCAGCCCATCACCATCACACACCTGAATGCTATTATCCTGACTTTGGAATGTCTGCATCAATGCTAGGTAGTGACCAATCTCATGTGCTAAAGTTGCTGCTCCGCCATCCCACGCCCGTGCAGCGTTGTAAATGGACGGCGAGAAGCAGTCGTAATTTATCCACAGGAAGTCCTGGCCAGGCACGGATTCTTTCCAGCTGGCGGGGTCAACGCCAAACACACTTATCCATGGGCCCCTAGGAAAGGATCTGCCTCCAGCTGTTTGGCTGCAATACGGGTGCTCTTTTGAGCCACTTTTGCAATGCACTGAGCTTTGGGACCCGGATACAAACACATTGATGGTCATGTCTTCTATAAGGGATGCCACATCTGGGTCCAGGCTTAATGCCCACAAGCATTCCGCGTCAGGTTTATGCATGTTCACAGTGCACACTTGCCAATCAAACTGTGAGCCCACCATCAGGTAGCGGTACTTATTTGGGTCGGTGCGGACTTCCCTGAGTGAAAACCTGCAGCAGCAGCAGCAGCAGCAGCAGCAGCAGCAGCAGCAGCAGCAGCAACATGACAACAGACTTCAGCCATGAGCGGGTCGGCATAGCGTGTGAATTTGCTTCCACAGCTGATCAAACAATGTCATACATCCATACCAGTACTCAAATGCAGTACTATTTGGCTGACAACTCATGCTCGACTGCGGAAGGTCTAGCAAAGAAAACACTTGGGCAAGGACTGCAAATGCAGCATCCCGGTCTGCCCTCCAGAAGCCATGGCATCACGCCAAGCAGTCACTGTTTAGCCATGTCAAAGCACCATGATACTTGTCACTGAATCAGGCTGCAGTATGTGGAATATACATTCAATATCAAGGCAAGTGTGACAGCTGCACGGAAAGACTCATTTTCCAGCTGCAACTACTCACTGTATGCCAGTTCCCTTATAGTACTTGTTTGCCTTGTCAATCAGGTTTTGGCCCGCATCTGTGGCTGTGGAATTGACATCAGCAAGTATGGGTTGCAGGTTCTTGAACTCATCAGCAAAGCGCAGACCTGCAAGGTGTGGATCAGCGGAAGAAGCTGCAGTTCCATAAGAAACAAGCCAAGCTCTTGACATCGACTATTTTTGCTGTCCAATTCTCAATTCAAAGTCAGCATATGAGGGGCTTTTGACTGCTACAGGTACCTGCTGCAGTGGGCTGGCCTCTTTGCTGGACACACCAGGGCTACACGTGCTGGGGGGCTTCCGATTGCGGGGAGGGGGGGGGGGCTCTGAGTGATCTATATTCCCAGGCCTGCTTATGTCCTGGATAGACATGCAAACAGACAGACTCATGGGCTATGCTGGCTAAATAAGTGAATGCATAACTGAATGAGCTCCCCATAGCGCCACTGTGATTGAGGCAGGGTAATGTGTGTGTTAAGGCGACTCCATGCTGGCTGGTTTCTGGATTGCAATCTGCTATATGCCACTTACAGTGAAACACCACTGGTACAATGATGTTGAATGGTGCTGGCCCCGGCAGCTTGCTGGTCTCCTGTGCACTGCACACCAGTGGCCGACCATCGAGGGTCATACCCTTCACGCCTCTGCGTCTCCAAGGTGACAGCTCACACAGCATCTCTTTCAGGGTTTGTGGCCGGGAGGTGTTGGCTGCTGATTCCTGATGTAAATGCCTAGCTTGGTGGTGATGATGTTCATGCAGCAGCTTCCTGCCGGCTGCCTGCGAAGGTGGGAGGACAACATGCACGGCATTGTGATAGGGGTCACTACTGGCTTCTGGCAGTAGGTGATGTCAAGACCGACCCAGTACAAGCCTGACATGTTCACAGATACGTGTAAACCCGAACTGATTTATGATAGACAGCTAGTTGCAATGCACCTTATCAACCAGTGCACAAAACTGACAATCACCGCAGGCCTTGCACTTACCTCAACCACAGAACCAACAGTCTGGTTGCTCCCATGTTCACACCCCAAGTTGGAAACGACTGAGAAGTACTTGTCAAGTTCGGCCTTCTGCAGCAGACGATCCACCTCAGACTGCACTAGATCAGGATCAAAGCCTGTCAATGACAGCTGAGTGCCCCCGCTTGCACTGTATTGCCTCAGCATTGGCAGTAGGACCTCGCTGTTCTGATATCTCAGGTAGTTCAAGACATCTCTCGCAACCCTGATGAATGGTTGAAAGTCCAGGTCATTGCTGGTGTTAGCGGCAGTGGTGTTAGGATTTTGTAGCAGGTGTCGGCCCTGAGTCCTGGCGGCTTGCTGCTGTTGGAGCTGCTGCAGGAATGATTTTGTGCTTTCTTCTGTGATAGTCTTTGGGTCTTGTAGGAATGTGTACAACGACTTGATGCTTTCTGCAGATGCACATGCAAGCATCAGAGGGCACAACTGCAGAGCATGCTTGGTCAACTCGATGCGCCAGATTGTGGTCCACCGTAGGCTCAGATTTGTCAGTTGAGCAACTATGCAGGAACGGAACTTCAGCTAGCAACAGCAATTGGCCAGCCAACAGGTTGCTGCTCTGACAAGGGCTCCAACGAACGTCAAACAGACCAGCTGGAAGTCTAACCGTATGCAACAATGTGTCAATGCACCTCAAAGGGCATACGGACTGGGCTGCACATACTTCTATCAGCCTGGAGTATGGTGATCAGGCTCAGCCTGGAAGCTCACGATGCAATCCGCGAACTTTTGTGAGTGGGGACTTTGCGAGACTAGGAGGACACAGAGAAAGTTTAACTGGGGCAGTAGTTTAGGGGAGCCCATGCACTTACCTGGGGTGTTGGGATCAGTCAGTAGTTGCTTGGCAGCTTCAGAGCCAGGTGTGGGTAGCTCCTTCGCTGCCGCAGCGGCTGGCCCATTGGATGCGGTTGCAGGTGGTACTGCTGCTGGAGGCTGCCTCTTCCGGGCGTGAGCATCACCAGCAAAGAAGCCGGCTAGGACACCAACGCCCACCAGGGCGATGGTCAGACATGTGAAGGCAATGATTTTCTTCCAATTGACCTTGCGGACCCTGTCATGACCCTGATAAGGGACATCTGTGCAGCAGCAAGTTGACAGAAGGGACAGCTGTAAGCATCGGTCAGAGGCATTTGCAAGTATTTACCACAATATGGCGTACAGAGTGGAAACAGGACCTCCAGATCAGCTCAAAACTAGTTTCGGGCAGCGCAGCAGCAAACGGCAATGCCAGTGTGTCTTAACAACCTCACCTGTAAATCCTGCTGCCATGCAGCCTACCCATAAGGTTAGCGGTCGGATACATACAATCGGCCGCTCAGATAAGCAGCAATATACGAATGGGCAAGTCGCAGCAAGGCTGGAAGCATTGCATGCTCACTGCGCAGTGCGGCACTGCTGCAGCAACGCCCGCCAGCACCATCCTCACCTCCGTGGCTCTTCCCCAGGGCCATAGCCTTGGATTTCAATATGAAAGTGACGACTGCCGATGTTTAAGGGCTTCGGATGATACCACGCATTGAGAAAGCGCTTATTCAACCAGATCCTGCTGACCACGTCACGCGCGTGCGCACGTGCACTCCGTGCAAGCAATTGATGTTGGGCCTTGCACGGAACCTGAGTGTGTGCTCAGCTTTTGAGACGACCTGAACCCATCCAACAACGGTGTGAGAGTGGACTTCGGCCGGGCTTCACTAAATGGATCCGGCGATGTGCGCCCATCCGAGAAAAGGGTTGTTCACCGGCCGCGGCCGAGGCTGATGCGACGGCAGCTGTCACTATAAACTGCTGCGGCCGCCTCTAGTCATAAAATGCTCATGCTTTTGTTCTGTACGTAGTAACAAGTTCGTGCATTAATCATGATGTCCAACAGCGGCTGACGTACTCGACGAGCTTCCGGCCACGGCTTGCTCGGAGGGTAGTGAGCTTGTCCACTGAACTGCAGCTGCCAGCGAGTGGCCTGCGGCGTCCTCGCCTGTATTTCCCCGATGGCAACTGAGCAACGCTTTGGTATGGCCGTCTAGTGGTTGATCGGGACTCCTCGGCACCACCGGAGGGTCGTCATCCGTACCGTGGCATCAACCGGTTATCTCGGTCTTGCGAGGAAGTTCCGGGGGTCGACGAGCAGGCGCCTTGTCACTAACGAAAACCGCGATGTTTATGTATGTTCAGGAGACGCTCTAACTACGGGATCCTTGCCCGGCAATTGCCCAAGCATGCTAGCTTGGTCCCCGTGGGCCCAGAGAGCACCCTGGCAACGCACGCTCGCGGCTACACGTACTTGGGGTATGCAGCTCAGAGGAGCACCGTGCATTGGCGTGGTCAGAAACCGTCAGTGACCCTACAATCAGCAGCAACTCCTATACAACAGTTGGTAACAGGCACCCCAAAAAGAACACAACACCTACGGCCTGTTCAAGTGACGGCATGTAAAAGAGACTGAGCCAATGCAACGGCATGTGAATTCTGCAAAGTTAATTACCTTTCAAAGTGACTCAAGGCTTAGCCCTCCTACAAAGCACCAGACTGAACTGTGGTTTGCTTGCAGATGTAAATGAAGTTGCTGTAAGCATGCAGCTGTGAGGTCAGCAGTTATGAGCGAGCTGTCAGCGAAGAACACGTACATTGCTCGCACTGACTGTGAAAGAACCGTTCTTGGCAGCGGCAGAGACACATACACAACAAGTATAGCAGAGTCATGAGCGACTCCATTCACTCACGGCCATCGCATGTTGCAAACCATTTGCAATACTCTGCTAGAGATCGCCCCACTCAGAGCCTTGCATGTTCTGCTCTGTAGTGGCTACCGCAATGACAGTGATATGCCACCTACAACATCAATGCTGCGCCGGTGTGCAGCATGCTGATTTATGGGCCTTTTAACATCAGATTCACTCCGGCCGGCAGTGACGAGGTTTGAACACATGGCAGCACGTGAAAACATCATGCTGCGGTGTCATAGCCAAGGCATGCAAAAGTACCGATGAACTGCTGCCTCCGATTAAAAGCCGCTTATTTGTGATAAGCAATCAACGGCACTGTGTACCACAACACTTCACTATCCGTTTTGGAGCATTGATGACCTGACTACAACACAATACACCAGTCCAATCAACTTGCTCTGAAGCACTCTTCAACTGTGATAATGCTTAACTCTGCTTTGGCAGCCGTAACATTGTTACTACCATGGTTTACGGGCACTTTACCACCAGGCAGCAATTGCACCTGCAGGACTGACGTCTCTAAGAAGGAGCAACCGGATATTCCTTGAGGGACCTCAACAAGCATTGTAAACCATGTGACTCGCACTTGGGGATGATGCACTCTGTTTCTAGTACAAAGATGCATGCTTTGGCCAAATTCCCTAATCATTGCGCATTGAGCTGCACAGATGCGCTCTTTATGCACACATGTATGGCAGCGAAGACACTGTCCACACATGCCATGTCCGGGACAAGTCCACAGCATCACACGCTGTATTTGGCCACCATTTTTGGCCTATACGTAGTAACCATATACTGCAACCTGCTGACTTGATTGGGTGTGAATGTCATGACACATACGTCCGGCACATAATTCATAACATTCCAGATAGGATCTACGTAGTTCCCAATGACGCTCCCACCACCAGGACAACTGTCATAGCTGCTCAGGGATGAAGTATCAGGCTGCAAACCATTCCTGAAGTCTGAGCACCAACCGGCCAGATTACCAGGCAAGTCATACCCACTACCACTAGCAGCAGTATCTGGGACCTGATCCCCATATCTCAGTCCATCACCATCACACTGTGGAACATTGTCATCCTGGGTTTGGAAAGTATGCATGAAAGCTAGATAGTGACCAATCTCGTGTGCTAGTGTTGCAGCACCGGCGTCCCACTGACGGGCGGAGTTGTAGATTGCCGGCGTGTAGTCATCCCAACTGATAAACACCCAATCCTGGCCTGGCACAGACTCTTGCCAGGAAGCAGGCTCAGTGCCATAAACCCCGAACCAGGGGCCCATGGCGTATACTGAGCCCCTGGCCACACTTGTGCAATGTGCATATTCGGAACCACGCTTGCAATATGCGTTGCCTCTAGACCCGGATACAAACACGTTGATGGCCAGGTCGTCTATGAGAGGGGCTACGTCTGGGTGCTGGCTCTTAGCTGATAGGCACTGTAGGCCTTCAACAAAGTCGTTAACAGCACAAATCTGCCAATCCAATAGGGAGTCTGTCATGAGGTAGCTGTACTGATTGGGATCGGTGCGCACTTCTTTCAGCGAGAACCTGCAGTGTGTGCAGCCATAGACTCAGCGAGGGGCCGCACCGTGCGACAACACTGTGCTAGCCGTCACTGAGTCAGTGACGGCTAGCACTCAAATGCGCTGGCTGCCACGGCAGCTTTTGCGGCTGTGGCAGAAAGATGAGCTTGCAGCAGTGCTCAGTGCAGTTGGGCTTGCAGAAAACCTTGTCTTTGAACACGTCAACCTGCCTCTGCTTTGTAAGGGGCAATGCTATGTGCAAGCCCAGTTTGTTTGGCCACTACGGAGCCGCTTGGCATACCGGGTACATAGAGTGCTATCTGATAGGACCTCAGCACCTGTCACAGGCTGCAGTTGTACCGTGGTGTGTGATGATCACGTGTGGCACGACATGCTGCACCTTAAGGACTGCCAAATCATTCCATTGTGTCCACTGTAACCGCAGGTTGGACCAGCTGCCAAAGATTATTGGTTGCAATAGCAAAGCACCCAGTGTCAAGTGAGGCAGCAGTACCACCCAGGGCTACTCACTGTATGCCAGTTCCCTCATAGTACTTGTTAGTCTTGTCAATCAGGTTCTGGCCAAGATCTGTGGGTGTTTGTCCATCACCGCCGACCACTGGTTGGAGTTTACGGTTAGCATCAACAAATCTTAGACCTGCAAATGCACAGGTCGGACACGTTTTCTAATCATTATGATCATTTGTAGGAATGAGCTCAGCATGCTGACGGTGCGTTCATCCCAGAGGCAGCAGACAAGTTGGAATAGCTTGGCAGCTGCAGTGTGGAAGGTGTCACACCCCCTTCGGAAGGGGGTGCAGTCACACAAAAGACAAGCCAAGGACCAGGGTGTTGACATTGAATCTGATGTATCAATCTTCTGAAACCCCAGTTCAGCCTTTGAAAGGTCAGTTGGGGGGGGGCTTAGAACAGCTCATAGTCACACGCACCTACTGCTTTCCCCGATGCTAGACACACCAGGGTCAACGTGCCTGGGCGCAACTGATTCCAGGGGTGGGGGTGCTGTGAGTGAAGCTTAGCTCATACACCATAGAATGCCAAGCAAACTACTGTATGCTGCATGCAAGGGCCCGCCACCCGACAAATGCTTCTGCTCCTGCTTCGTGATCAAACTTCAGCCTGAAATCAGGGCTTGTATACTATACATCGGATCGGATCGGATCTAGATGAAAATGCTAACAGACTGACTCATAAGCTATGAAGGCTGGTTTCTGGGCTTGCCGATCGAATCTGCTATATGCCACTTACAGTGAAACACCACTGGTACAATGATGTTGAATGGTGCTGGCCCCGGCAGCTTGCTGGTCTCCTGTGCACTGCACACCAGTGGCCGACCATCGAGGGTCATCTTCTTCACGCCTGTGGGGCTCCAAGGTGACACCTCACACAGCATCTCTTTCAGGGTTTGTGGCCGAGAGGTGCTGGCGGCTGGAGCCTGATGTAAACGCCTAGCATGGTGGTGGTGATGATGCGAGTGGTGGTGGCGTTTATGCAGCAACTTCCTGCCGGCTGCCTACAGAGGAGGGAGGACAACATGCAAGGCATTGTGAATGGAGCTACTACTGGCCACTGGCAGTAGCTCATACCACGACCAGACATCAAATCATCTGGGACAGCTTGCCAAGCGACCGTCCCCATCTGCCAAAGATGGGCCCCAAAGACTTGGGAAAGCATTCAAGTTATCGTAATAGGAGCGAAGGAACTGCTGTCATGACCAAGACATCATGTCTTGGTCATGAATTGGAACAGCCAGTACCATCCCCATGTGCCAAAGTGTTGGAATCAACGCACGCAAGACGCTATCATAGAATAGCAGGAACTTCTGTCATGTCCAAGACTGGATAGTATGACCAGCTTGTCTCATCCACATGTGATATTTGGACGCAAAGACTTGATCAGCGAGGACTGATTCACATATTCACATATGCTGCACCTTTCTCTCAGCTGCAGAGCAAATGCTATGGATGAAAGTTTCCGAAACAGGTTCAGGGCCTGAACACAGCTCAAGTGTAGGAACAGCCACGGTACTGGATGCCACCATGGTGGTAAACGGCAAATTTTGCAGAACATGTGGCCGGGGCTGGAGGTTGTCGCAACAATCTCCGAAAACTCAATGAAGTCCGACCACACTTGCCCAAAAAGGCGAAGCCAGGCTGGCATGTTCACAAAGTAATGCAAAGCAGAAATGGTTTGTGATGGATAGCTTGATTACAAAACATTGGCAATAAGAGGACAGTTAGAGATGTCCTTGAAGGCGCTTACCTCAACCACAGGACCAGCAGTCTTGTTGCCTCTGTTATCACACCCCCTGTTCGACATAATCTTGAAGTACTTGTCAAGTTCAGCCTTCTGCAGCAGGCGATCCACCTCAGACTGCACCAAATCAGGATCAAAGCTTGTCAATGAAAGTTGAGTGCCCCCGCTTGCACTGTATTGCCTCAGCAACGGCAGTAGGGCCTCGCCGTTCTGATATCTCAGGTAGTTCAGCACATCTTTAGCCACCCTGATGAATGGTTGGAAATCCAGGGTTTTGGTGGCATTATTTGTGGTGCTGTTAAGGTTTTGTAGAAGGTGGCGGCCCTGGATTGTGGCAGCTTGCTGCTGCTGTAGTTTCTGCAGGAAGGACCTGGTGGATTCTTCTGTGATGGTCTTTGGGTCTTGAAAGAAGGTGTACAGCTCCTTGATGGACTCTGTGGACAAGGAAGCAACACAGGTTTGAATACATTCAGCTTGCGGCAATAGGCTGACCAGCAGGCTGATCAGATCTTTGGGTAACATGCACAATAACATAGGTTAGTCATTAATAGCTTCACGTTGTTGGGCCTCGCCCGTTTACTTCTAAGCCGGAGATGTTACTATGGTGCCCAGGCTATCTGTCAAAGAGACCTCTAACCTGAATGCACATGTAACTGTAACATGGCAGACTTATGTAGCCAATACAGCAATGTACCTGGTGTGTTTGTGTCGCTGAGCAGCTTCTTAGCAGCATCAGAGCCCGGTGCAGGCAGCTCTTGCCAATCGGTGTCTGTTGCACTCTCAGGAGGGCCTCCTGCGGCCTGCTGTCTCTTGCGGCGTTCAGCACCACTACCAACAACGCCAGCTACAACGCCCACAACAACGAGGACAATGACCACGACCGTGAAGGCGATGATCTTCTTCTTCTTCTTCTTGGTGACCTTTCGGACCCCATCTGGAATATCAACATCTGCACAGCAGCAGTTGAAGGCAGGTCAGCTGCAATGTCTATGTTTGCACTGTTGGCGTCTGTCAGTGGCATCAGTGCACAAGTTGGCCAATGCTGCAGCTGCCATCAAGGTCAGGAGCTCTGCTGGACAGCTCCCCTGATCAGTGCAACTGCTTGCCGAATTGTTTCTGTTGGGCTGCTTTCAAGAGACCATCTGTTATGAAGGCGACCATCCGCAGCGGTCACCGTACAGCAGCAGACCGGCCTCAGACTCGAACCGCACGACAGTGGTCTTAAATACTTCTGTTGGTAGAACGTACGTTCAATGACGCAGGCGCTACAGCTGTTCTATTACGCGCGACAGCGCATTCAACACCGAGTAACATTCTCACCTTCGTGGCTTTTTCCGGGATCCATAGTCAGGGCTCAGACAACAACAACGGCTTTCAGGAACGAGGTCTGTCAAATACGTTTGAAGGGGATGTGTGCTTCTGGGCTCGATCACGCGGCTAGCTGGCCTGCCTTCTGTTGAAGATAGTCGGTACGCAGGCTGTACACAAGCTGAGTGTTGTCTATTGATGACGCCTGGACAGTCTGCATTTAAAGTACAACCTGTCCGCAAGTGGTTTGACTCCCAGGCGAAAGTTATACCATCCGAGGTGAAGGGCGTTCACCAACCGAGGCATGCCCACGACGGTCGCCAGACATGTCAGGTGTTTGACTCAACTTTATGCAGTGGGTCTGCCTCGTACCATTGATTTAGAATTTAAATGCTGAGAGATTTTGATTGTGCAGCGGAGAGCGACTGACGGAGACCTGGCACCGCGTGCCATGCCCCAATAGGGGGCTTGACTATACTCGCGACACTGATACACGGCTTCGGCCCTGAACGATGTGTACTTCAACGCAAAAATAAATGGGCTGCATAAGATAACCTGTTACCGCAGCTTGAGTCGGACCGCGGCATTGTCCCGCACTGGGCGAGCCCATGACCTGCCACACCGCTAGCCTGAGCTCACTACCCGGTCCTGGCAGGTCCGGACCTACAGCCGTGCCGCTACGTAGCGTACCCTGCACTTGCAACTCTCTCACTTAGCAAATCAGTTAAAAAGCACAAGTGTAGCGGAGTTGCGAGGAACTCAATTCACTAGTGACCATGGCAAACCATGTGAGATACTCTGCCAAGACATCATCAGCCTTGTATGCTCGCTTTGGCTACCGCAATAACAGTGATATGCCACACATGCAACAATCCATTCAACAACAACATCACCTGCTGCACCTGTGCACAGCAGGCTGCTTTATGGGACTCAAAACCATCAGGTTCGACTCTGGTAATGACTAGGTTACTAGGCAGCACGTGAAAACGTCAATGACTAGGTTACTAGGCAGCACGTGAAAACGTCATGCTGCAGTGTCATAGCCAAGCATGCAAGCATGCAGGGTTACTGATGAACTGCTGACTCCAACCAAAAGCGCCTAAGTCATACTGATGAACTGCTGACTGCAACCAAAAGCCCCTAGTTCATAATAAGCCATCAATGGCACAGTGTACCACAACTATCTGTTCCAGAGCATGACTACAACAACTGACTACAACAGAATACGCCAGTTCAACCAACTTGCTCTGAACTTCATAGCAAGTTGGTCTGAAGCAATACCTAACTGTGATAGCATATAGCTTTGACTGCCGTGGCATTGCCAACACCATGGTAGGCGGGCACCCAGCCACCAGGCAGCAATTGCACTTGCAGCCTCAACATCTGCAAGAAGGAGCAACCGGCTATCCACACTATTGAATGACAAGCCAGATCCCTGGCCTGCAAAGTCATAAACCAAGCGGGCTATCTGACATACATCCACACCACAACTGGCGGCAGATAGCTAGGGCAGCAGGCATGCAGGGTTGAGTGAACCGATAGCTCTGACCAATCCCTCAAACAACTAGTAGCCCACAACACAGCCAACACCAATTGGGATCTACATACCTACTTTGGGGGTCCTGACAGTGCTCAGAAGAAAATGCAGCAACAAGGAAGTTTGTAGACGTGACAACACAGCTGTTAGCTACACGAATAACAACAAACTCAGGCTATTTCGACTCCAATCAGTGATGCCATACTGTCCATGTATAAGCAGCACTGGATATGATATCCAAACCACTGGACATTGGCATGTGGATGAACAGGCCCATGCGCAGGCCTTTCAGCTACCTACAGGAATGTCTCAGCCCGGGGCTTCAATGGTAAAGCTATCAAGCCTGAACCGCGCCAGGACAGCCAGTGGCTAATGTTTAACTAAGCACACGGTGTGCCGACAATGATGGTGGCAAGGATCTAATCCTAGTAAAGACTTTCATGGGTCAGCTATCATAGCCACTTCCAACTTCGAGACATGATAGGTCTATAGACGCGGGGCATCCAATTTGCATACACAGGACAATCCCAAACAAAGGGATTGAGTTAAGAATCAAACCCAACCGGCAAGGCCTGCAACGCGGCTGAACCATTCCTTAAGGCCCTCAACAAGCATTGTGACTTGCACCTGGGGCTGCTGCAATCTGTTCTCTGTGCTAGGCTAGCACAAAGATGCATGCATTGGTCAAATTCCCTAACCATTGCACCAATGCACTCCTTATGCACACATGTATGGCAGAAGGTTGCTTTTGCGGACAGGCGAAACACACATGTGGACAAGTCCACAGCATTACACACTGTATTTGGCCACCATCTTTGGCCTATAAGTAGTAACCATATCCTGCAACCTGCTGACTTGATTGGGTGTGAATGTCATGACACATTGATCCGGTATATAGTTCATGACATTCCATATGGGATCTATATAGCTCCCCATGACGCTCCCACCACCAGGGCAACTGTCATGGCTGCTCAGGGATGAAGTATCAGGCTGCAAACCATTCCTGAAGTCTGAGCACCAACCGGCTAGGTCACCAAATCCTGGCAAGTCATACCCACGGCCACTAGCAGCAGTATCTGGTACGGTATCGCCGTACTTCAGTCCATCACCATCACACTTTGGAACATTGTCATCCTGTACTTGGAATGTATGCATGAGGGCTAGATAGTGACCAATCTCGTGTGCTAGTGTCGCAGCACCGGCATCCATCCATCGGGCGTCGTTGAAAATTGCCGGTGTGTAGTCATCATGACTGATAAACATCCAATCCTGGCCCGGCACGGACTCTTGCCAAGAAGCAGGCTTGATGCCATAAACCCCAAACCAGGGGCCCGTGGGGTTAGACAAACCTCTCGACGTATCTTTGCAATAGGCATACTCATCTGAACCTCGCTTGCAATAAATAATACTCTCTCTGGACCCAGATACAAACACATTGATGGTTAGGTCCTCTATGAGAGGAGCTACGTCTGGGTGCTCACTCTTAGCTGACAAGCACCGTGTTCCTTCATCAAACTCGTTTGCAGCACAAATCTGCCAATCCAAAAGGGAGTCTGTCATGAGGTAGCTGTACTGGTCGGGGTCGGTGCGAACTTCTTGTAGCGAGAACCTGCACAGTTGGCAACCGAACATTCAGTGAGAGACCGCACCTTCAGTAGTTGCTAGCACCAACCGTTGAACTGTTCCGGGAACTGTGACAGAAAATTGAACATGCAGCAGTGATCACACAAGTTGGGCTTGCACAAGTTTTGTCTTCGAACATGTCACGAGGCATGCCGCATGCAGTAGCAGAGTCTGCTAGTGCTTTGTCGACAGCAGCGCTATGTGCAAGCCCAACTCATTTGGCCACTGCCGCGCTGTTATGTACATACAATGCAACTGGGCCTCAGCAACTTGGAGCATGGTTGCTGCAGTTGCTACACCACAGGCTGGACCAACCGTGTCAGCGAGCCGGTTGCTGCCGAATCAATTGACTGCATCTGTAGGATTTGCGGGTCCGACCGGCTGCCGCAGACCGTTAGGTGCAAACACAGAGCACCCAGGGCCAGGTGAGGCAGCAGTATCACCCAAGGCTACTCACTGTATGCCAGTGCCCTCATAATACTTGTTAGTCTTGTCAATCAGGTTCTGACCAAGATCTGTGGGTGTGGCATCAACATCGTCCACCACTGGTTGGAGGTAACCATCAGCATCAACAAATCTCAGACCTGCAAATGCAGGGGTTGACATGGCGCACATGCCGATCAGCTCAGCATTAGTGGCAGTGTGTTTGTCCCAAAAGCAGCATACATGATGGACTCAATTGGCAGTTGCAGTGCCACTTGCGCCTTGCGGCCCCTTGCAGCACCATGCAGACCCTGTTGGACCATGGTGCTTGAACTGCCTGATCTAATATCTGAACCCAGCTTTTAAGAATATGCACCCTGCCTAGAGATTAGTACCCCCGCATAGACCAACTGTTGACAAAGAACCACTTGTCATCTCATACAGCAAACCGCATCCCGTGTAAGCAACTGACGCAATGCAGTGCTGGTGACACATGCCGCAGTCCAACATCATTTTGTGGCAATGCAAAGCCTCCAACTGTACAACATGCGGGGCAAGCTTTAGCCTCGCTACTCACAGTGAAAGACCACAGGGATGACAACATTCAACGGTGCCGGACCGGGTAGGTGGCTAATCTCTTGACTGGCGCACACCAGTGGCTGGCCATCCAGTGTCATGTCTTGCACGCCAGTGGGACTCCAAGGTGACACATTGCAAAGCATCTGCTGCAGTGTCTGTGGCGGGGAGGTGTTGTTGTCTGGGACTGCTGGGTTTTGATGTAAGCGCCTTGCATGGCGGTGGTGGTGGTGGCGTGTGTGGGTGTGGTGTCCATGCAGCAGCTTCCTACCGGCGGCCTGCAGAGCAAAAGTGACCATCACATACTGGATACCAAAGCATGCATCAAGTGTCTGGCATTGATGGTCGCTCGACAGCCTGTCAGCCTGTCGTGCGGCACAAACACTGTAGTAACAACATGCGAAGTCTCAAGCTTGGTAAAGTCCAGCACCTAGGTGCTAGTCAAAACCAGTCAGCCGTACACACGAGCACGTGCTATCATAGTTTTGGAAACTGTGACAGCAACATTACCACTGCAGGGAGCACCAATCAGGTGCAGCTGCAGCAGCAGCGCTGTTGCCGGTCGCGTGCAGTACTGCCACAGCACATGCAGCGCCACACAGTCATCCTTGAAGCATCTGGGTTGGCCAAAGCTGCTGTTGGCCTATGTGCAACTTTCCCAGCATGTGTCAGTACTGCAGCAAACATTTTACGTGGTACTTGCTAGCTGACAACTATCAGGACCCTACCTTGGCTGCAGGAGCAGATGTTGTGCCATTTATCCCTGTACCGTGTGCGCATCTCCTAGAAACAGTCTTGTAGTACTTGTCAAGTTCGGCCTTCTGCAACATACCATCAACTTCTGACTGCACCAAATCTGGGTCAAACTGTGTCATCGACAACTGAGTGCCGCCACTTTCACTGTACTGCCTGAGCATAGGCAGCAGGGCCTCACTGCGCTGATACCTCAGGTAGTTGAGCACATCTTTGGCAACCCTGACAAAGGGTTTAACATCCAGGTCTTTGGTGGCGTTAGCGGCAGTGCTGTTGGGGTTTTGTAGCAGGTGTCGGCCCTGGGTCCTGGCGGCTTGCTGCTGCTGGAGTTGCTGCAGGAATGATTTGGTACTTTCTTCTGTGATAGTTGTCGGGTCTTGGAGGAATGTGTACAATGACTTGATACTTTCTGCAAATGCACATGCAAGCATCAGAGGGCAGCACAACAGCAGATTACTGGTCAACTCAATGGCCTTCTGTAGGCTCAACCTCGTCAATCGAGCAAAAATGCAGCAACGGAACTTCAGCCAGCGACAGCAATTGGCCAGCCAGCAGGTCGGACCAGGGCTCCAAAATGGTACCAAGCTCTTTTGAGCTGCCGATTCCATGGGAGTGTGACCTTGCGCAACAAAAAAACGCCAGTGCATCTGATAGGGGCATACGGACAGGGCTGCACAAACTTCAATTAGCCTGGAGTTGGAGTTTTAGGCGGCGAATCTCTTACCTGGTGTGTTTGGATCAGTCAGTAGTTGCTTGGCAGCCTCAGAGCCCAGCGTGGGTAGCTCCTTCGCTGCCGCAGCGGCTGGTGATGCGCCTGCAGGTGGTGCTGCTGCTGGAGGCTGGCTCTTTCGGCTGTGAGCATCACCAGCAAAGAAGCCTGCTAGGACACCAACACCCACCAGGGCGATAGCCAGACATGTGAAGGCAATGATCTTCTTCCAGTTGACCTTGCGGACCCTGTCTGGGACATCTGTGCAGCAGCAAGTTGACAGCAGGGACAGCTGTAAGGTCCAGTCAGCTCCATTGGCAAAGGCTTGTTACAATGTGCCGTACAGAATTATATTGGGACTTGAAGCTCAGCTGGACACCAGAGTTACAGGAGCGCACAGCATTGCCAGTGTGTGTTACTAACCTCATGTGACAGCTCTGCTGCCATGCAGCCTACCCTTACGGTTAACGGTCGGAAACATACAACCACCCGTTCAGACAAGCAGCGCTTTTCGAATGGGCAACTCGCAGCAAGGCTGGAAGCTTTGCATGCGCACTGCGCAGCTCGGCACTGCTGCAGCAACGCCTGCCAGCACCATCCTCACCTCCGTGGCTCTTCCCTAGGGCCATAGCCTTGGTTTCAAATGTGAAAATGACAACTGCCGATGGTTGAGGGCTTCGGATGATACCACGCGATGAGAAAGTGGTAAGTAAACCAGATCCTGCTCACCACATCGATGTGATATCACGCGCGTGCGCACGTGCACTTCGTGCAAGCAATTGATGTTGGGCCTTGTACGGAACCTGAGTGTGTGCTCAGCTTTTGAGACGACCTGAACTTATACAATATCGATGTGAAAGTGGACTTCGGCCGGGCTTCACTGAATGTTTCCGGCGATATGCGCCCATCTCGGATCCGAGAAAAGGGTTGTTCACGTGAACCGGCCGCGGCCGAGGCTGATGCGGCGGCAGCTGTCACTGTGAACTGCTGCGGCCGCCACAAATCATAAATTGCTGATGCTCTTGTTCTATACGTAGTAGGAAGTGCTTGCATCGATCATAGCGGTGATGTCCAACAGCGGCTGGCGTACTCGATGAGCTTCCGTAAACAACCTATTCGCATAGAGGCTAGACGTACTTAGGATATGCAGATATGTGTGCTATCATGGCGTGAGTTGGATCACTACCCCACTGAGTGGGTTGTTGTTCCGCCCTGAAGGCGCCCCGGAGGGTGGTCTAAATCTTGGTGTGTGAGTGTGGCTGAGCCACCAAGTACGTCCCAAAGGCCTTGCGGCCGGAAAGGGTAATTCTTCTTCTTCTTCTAGGGTATGCAGCTCGGAGGAGCACCGTGCATGGCATGGTTAGATACTGACAGGTACCCTGCCGACAGCAGTAACTATGTACAACAGTGGGCAACAGGCACCCCAAATAACTCAACACCTACCATACGCTGTGTTCAAGTGACTGCATGCAAACTCATATTCAGTAGCCTTTCAAAGTGACTCAAGGCTTAGCCTTATAACAAGGCACCATGATGCATTATATGTTGTGTCTCATGCATTAGTTCCAACCTGACCAAAACGCCTGAAAGCTTTTGAGACATTGTTAGGCTAGCTGGCAAACACCGGCAATACATGTGCATGCCATTCCGGGAATGCAGATGCTTGGCTGGCCTATGATAGGTGATGGTGCCGGGTTTCCTTTGCAGGAGCCTAATGGAAGTCGGTATGCATCCTATGTATGCTTGTGTTTTGCTGGATCGTAGCACTTCTCAGCCTCTGCCTGTCCACTGCCACTGCAATTGGCCAACAGCTGTTGGTCCGGCTGTCTCAGGAGCAGCTACAGATACGGAGGTCTCTCCAGACTGTCTGTGCTGCTGGCAGTTCCCACAGAGCAGCACACACAGCTTCCAGAGATACAGAGCTGCTGTGCCAGCGGCTTTTGCCATTGGTGCAACAGAAACCTGATGGAACATGTCAAGGTTGTCCATTATCGCCTGCCAGTGGCCTGCAAAAACACAAATACCAGCCTGGTTCGGAACAATGTGAAACCTTACGACAGAAAGCACTTTGCTTTATCGAGATCAGCCACTCGAATTTCCTCAGTGCCACTGTGTACTTGTGCTGCTGGTGTGCATGTGAGGTGTGCACAAGGTAGAGAAGAGTCTTCTCAAGGGAACCCTCAGAAGTGCACCCAGACCCAGATGCTGAGCACGACACGGGCTAAGCAAATAGCTCATCATCTGCTGTGCAAGCGCTTGTGCAGCAGCTCACCTGCCTTGCTGGCTTTACAGCACTTGCTGCACTTGTTGTGCCTTGCCCAGAGCCACCCCGGCCGGACTCTCTGGCGGATACCGTCCTATAGTATTCATCCAAGGTTTTCACATCAAGCACTACTGTGATCTCAGATCGCAGCTGATCTTGATCTACTGCGTTCAAGGATATTGGTTGTGTGCCCCCGCTGCTGCTGTACTCCCGCAACAGCGGCAGCAGGGCTTCACTTCTGTGGAATCGGAAGTAGTTCAGGATATCGGCAGATACCCTGATGAACGGTTGCACATCGATGTTGGCTCCAAGGTCTGCTAACGCGGGGTCGGCTGGCAGCTGTAGTTGAAGTTGTTGTAAGAATGCAGCTGTGAGGTCCGCAGTTATGAGCGAGCTGTCTGCGAAGAATACGTACGTTGCTCGTACTGACTCTGCAGGAACAGAAAAGCGGCAGAGAAACACGCACAAAAGCTTGCGCCAGCATCTGCATGGCAACCACCAACAAGGGCAAGCATGGCTGTGTCTTGCTCAGGTAGCTATTTTATGGCATGTATAATACACTATGCCTCTATGCCCGCAGTGAAAGACACCCTGTCGAACATCACCGTGCCACGTCTGTTTATGCACTGCAGAGACCCTTCCTGGCAAGTTCTGGGCATATACAGTAGGCTGAAAACAGATTGAAAGAGACAGAAAGCTGCACATCCAACCAAAGCAGCATCAGACACAGTTATTGTGCAAGCCGTTCAAGCACGACGTGTATGTGGCAGTCGCATGCTGCAAGGCTGTGCCATGGTGCATCCGGTGTTTCTGAAGACAGCTGCTCAGCTGTGCCGGAGCAGTGCATGTGGCTAGACCTGCAAACACGGCAGAGTGGCGTTGCTGATGAGATGCCTGCTTACCCGGTGTGTTCGGGTCATTCATCATGGCCTGGGCCTCTGCACTCCCTGGTGCAGGCAGCTCTCTGTAACCACCAGCTGAAGCCCCACTCTGCTCCATGCTGCTGCTGTTGCAGCTGCTGTTTGTGTCGGTGGTGCTGCTGTCTGCTCCAGCATGTACATGTGACTGTCCAGCAAAGAGCGCTGTAAGTACCACCAAAACTAGAATGGCTAAAGCTGCTAGTCCATGTGCCATCTGCCCTGACTTTGGCTCCGTGTAGTCGTTGTCGCGCATCAGCTCTCGGTGGTACTGCATGCAGTACTTATGTAGCCTACTTGCGTGCTCTAAGCAAATGCAGCCGGGCAAGCATCGGCATAGCACTAGTCGTAGACCACTGTATAACGGCAACTTCTGACGTCTGAGAATAAGCGAGGAAGGTCGGCCACACAGGGCCACTGGATGTCGGCACGAACCATGGTTTCTGACGCCGCTGTACGTTAAGGCAGATACGCATGGCGTCTATGGAGCTTTCTCAGGCAATTGGAACTCTGGCAGGCCCTTATCCAAGGTTCAACCACGTGCGCGCCAAGGATATGTACTGCTGCACCCGTCCCCGTCTCAAGACTCCACGCCAGGCCCTAGGGTGCGCTGCCTGCCGCAGACGAAACCATGGTTAAAGTCTGCATTGTACTGCGGGTGTCCAGTTGACCACGAGCCCGCGGAGGGCCTATGCGACTGTAAGCCGGCCGTGGGCTCACGCGGGGCCCGGAGCCTGCAGGTTCTGGCTGTTCGCAAATGAGCCGGCACCTCTCACACGCAGCCGGGTTTTGTATGCACAAAGAAGCCGCCTTGTTGAGTATGTAGACGAAGCAATTCAGGTCTGGCAGCGGCGCCGGTTGTTCCTCTCAACTGTGAGTTTACCTGCTGTTCCATGGAGGCTTTCGCCGATACGAAAGGCTCCATGATGCCTTTATTCAGACCTGCACAGCATCCCCGAGACAGATGGCCGCATCGGATCGTTCCTTGTTGAGACTGAGAGCATCTGTGCACAGCACGCAGGCACCCAAATTCAAATCATCTTTCGGTCGCGCTCTTACTCCTGACGCAACGTACATCTCTGATCACAGATGCGTCATAAACGTGATTTTATCATAAGATAAGTACTGTGCAGTCCCGTTATTATGAACGCATGCGAAGGAGGCAAAGGGTTTGCACCGTTTGCACCTGGCCCGGATGATCCTCGGCTATCCTTGCTCACAAGTAGACAACTCCACTGATCAAAGAGCCATTAGGCCCACAATCATGGACCATCTACCGGTCCTGACCACACCCCTCTGATTCGGTGTGATGGGTCTGTGAAACTTCCTTACCCTTTCAGAGCGCCCACTCGCTGTTTCTGAGAACCCGTGCCCCATGGCACAATCAGCGATTGTGCGCCGAGCGGTTTGATGCCCTTCCACTGCCCCTGGGCTCTTCACAGCACGTTCTGCACAAAGAACAGCGCAAAGCAGGCCTGCACTTATACTGGGGCATCTCTAGAGGTCAACAGTGGTTGCAACCAACTGCTTAAAGGGCTTGTAGGCCCCAGCCCCGAAACGCAGCAAGCAGCACGGACGGTGCATCTGCTCGGGGACCAGCAGCAGCACAACCCAATCGCACGGGCGCCCTTAGCTGGGGTATGAGCTTGGCCAGCGCGAGACCTGCAATGGCACCAGTGACTAGTCCAACACCCAGCACTGGCAGCCCCACAGCGGTAGACGCAGCAATGTTTGAGGCTCCTGCAGCAGAACAGCAGGAAGACAGTGCAGATAGCACAGCAGAGCCTTCTGCAACATCAGCACCAACTGCTGAAGCACAGCAGGCCAAACGCCAGAAGTCAGGCGCGGACCCAGGCCCTTCTGCAGCCCAAATGCCTCCAGCAGCCACAGCAGAGTCCCCAGCAGAGACCCCAGCTGATGCTGCAGGGGCATCTGCTGCTGCAGCAGATGATGCAGGAACATCAGCAGCAGCAGACGCGGCAGCAGTAGCTGACAGCCTGGCATCTGGCACCCTGGGTCTGGCTGCGAATCTGATAGCAGCTGATTGCACACCTGGTACTGATGAGTTTGATGCAGCAAAGGCGAAGAATGACAACACGCTGCAAGTTTATCAAAGCACCATGCAGCAGAATGCTGAGGTCAGTGGTCATGCCAGGTTGAGGTTGCCATTACTAGGATGCGTGTGACTGTTGCGATTGCGGCATCTACATCAGGCGTGGGGTGCACACCAGCAACGACCAGCAACGTCCATGCATGTAGTGATCGATTACTGATGTTGTCTAGCAGTTACACCTTTGTAGGCTTCAGCTATGTGAGCAGCATACACACCAGCAGGCCCTGCCTGCAGCTGTGCTCCATTGTTTGTGTCCCACCAACTTGTATCCCACCAACTTGTGTTGAGACACTCAATCACGCATCTCAACCAGCTGCTTGTCGTCATCATGTCTTATCCCTGCAGCAAGCCATATTGTTTTAAGATAGTGTGCGTGCCGCTTTTGCCAGCAACACAACCAGCCCACCATGTCTGTAGCTACACTCATAGTCTGATTAGCAGGCGGCATTGTGCAAATAGGAGCAACAATTTCACCAACCAGTATGTTGTTTCTCTGCTGCCCGCAACCTGCAGTGTGCAAGGCTTCACTTATAGCTTACAACAAGCCACTTCAGCAGTTGACACGGGCACATCATGTCCCTAGCTACGATTAGATGTTGACATCTTGCATCCTGCCAGGGATCTTATGCTTTCTATCCTGTATCATGTACAGTTTGTACCGAGTAGCATGTAACTGTTCTGCTGTCTGATGTTTGCAGCGTGCCAAGCCAGACATGATTGCCTATAAACTGCTTCGTGAGCAGTACACTCCGGCAGATCCCATCTATGGTCACATCCCAGGTGTCAAAGTGGCCGACGAGTTCTCCGGCAGAGGCGAGCTGGCCATCCTTGGACTGCACACATCAATGATGCGTGGTATCATGGCTCGGTGAGCGTTATTTTGTGGGGTTTCGAGCTATTGGGTCCGTTGTAACACTATGGCAGACACTGCGGCAATGGCTCGACATCCCTGGGATGCATACAATCACGGCACATGGTGTCAAAGCAGTTGTTGCCTAGAGCTGTCAGGTGCTTTCAGCTTCTAGTAGCGCAGCTAGGGGAAGGATAGTAAATAAGCGGTTCTTCACTTGTGTTGTGCATGCATGTGGCATGCCATGTGCTCTTTATATCTGCAACAGTAGTGCAGCACATGTTGCAAAGAGCAGATGCTGCTCCTAAGGGCAAGTGCACATGCCCTTGCACATGCTGTCCAAGGGCCCCCCATGTCTTTTTCTGCAGCTTGCAGCAGCTCCTACTGCTTGTCCTGACAAGCTCGGCATCCGACTCATCATTTTGCGTAATCTGTGCTGCTGTTTGTTTGTCGCGCAGTGTGGGTGCTCCTGCATATGCCATCTGCCTTGCTGGTGGCTACAAGGATGACACCGATGAGGGCAACACATTCTGGTACACGGGTCAAGGAGGACAGGAGAAAGGGAAACAGGTATGAAGCATGGGCGGACGTTGTGTATTGCTGCTGGAAGGGACTAAGCAGAGTTTGGAAAAAACCACAGACAGACATTGAGAAATTGGCAGCCAGGAACAGTCACAGACAGCCCCTCCCAGTCTGCTGGATAGTCTTGCCAAGAGATTGTTGGTTTATGTTTACATTCGATAGTGGAGAGATGGGCCCTTGTATGACACCGCTGATAGCAATAGGGAGTTTAAAGTATAACTGTGGTGGCGGTTTGTGTCCAAACAGTGGCATGTTTTTGTTGGTTTATTGGCTTGACTTCTACAACAGCAGGAAGATCATGGCCTGCCGTTGGTGTTCAGTAATTTTCAGCAGGTGAACAATGATTGCTTGGTCATTGCCAGCAGAGAGCCCTTGCACATCTGCTGCAAGTTGCATGTTACACAGCTTCCAGGCTCCAGTTTCACAGTTGCAGGGGTTCACAGGTGTTGCCATGTGACGACAAACAGGCTTCACCGTCCAAGGCCGGTGAAAGCATCTACATGCACGCAACTCAACAATGTTGTACTGCATGTTGTGTTTTACAGGTCAAGGACCAGTCCTTTGAGAGTATAGACAATGCTGCGCTGGTCAAGAACGTGGAGACCCAGACTCCAGTGCGTGTCTTCAGAGGCAAAGCCGTAGGCAACAACGGCAGATTTGAACGCAAGTACGTCTACGAAGGCCTCTACCGTGTGACAGAGTACAAGCTGGAAGTGAGCCAGGATGGCCCCATGGTCTGCAAATTCAAGATGGAGGCTGTTCCTGGTCACTCAACTGTCAGTGGCACTGTGACGTACAAGTCACTCAACAGGAATCCATTTGCTGTGAGGTCGTTAGCCGGGGCTGATAGGCAGACTGGCAAGAAGAGCCGCAGGTGAGGTTGAACGTATATGTTGCAGTTGCCTGTTGCGCTGGTGTGTTTATGTTTGCTGCTGTCGCATACAAGTCACTCAACAAAAATGCATTTGCTGTGAGGCGCATGGCATATTAGCCGGGGCTGATAGGCAGACTGGTAAGAAGAGCCGCAGGTGAGGCGCATGGCATATATCTTCTGGGTCCTAATGTCATATGCTTTGGTTCCTTCTGATGGAATATTGTGGCTTGGGGCTGGCCGCTGATTGTCCTCTACGAGTCGCTCAGATCTATCACTCAACAGTGATAAGGTCTTTAGCTCGGGCGAGTAGGCAATCTTGGCCCAAACAGTCAAAGCTCAAGGATCTGAACTGGCAACAACCACCAACATTCGGTGCAGGGTATGGTCTGGTTGTACATTGGCTTCATGCCTGACTCTTTGAATTCAAACTGACTGGGTCTATGCAGGCCGCAACTCGGCATTCAGCAGGGCCACTTTCATGCAAATTCCATGAAGTATTAATTGTGTTTGATGGTGGCTGCCGCTGTTGCAGGGCGATTGAGTTGAGGATCAAGAGCAGGAGTGAGCTTGAGAAGCTCATTGAGCAGCGAGCAGCAGCAGGAGAGTACGGCCGCCTGGTCAACACAGATCTGTCAGCAGGGAAGGAGGAGGTGCCCATCCCTGTGTGGAACAGTGTAGACGATGATGATGCTATTCTGCTCCCGACAGCTTACGATGAGAACCCCCAGTTCACTTACATCACAGATTACAAGTGAGTGCTGAGCAGCGTGTGGTTTGGCTCCATTGTCGTAATCTGGTTTACCTCAACAGTTCCAGATTCAGCAATGTAGTTCACATTGTGTGATTCGAAGATGACCGCTGCGGCATCTGGCTTGCATCATTAATTGCTCTGTGACCTCTGCAGTAGATGTAGATACATGGCACTTCATGGTTTTGCCTTTCACTGCACAGGTTTGGTGGCTTTGCAGCAGCTGTACTGTCGAGCCTGCACCAGCACCATGGCGGTTCTCACATGCACAGCTTTGGGCTTCCAGGGTGCTGCCTTTCAATTATCTTATCATATAGCCAAGAAACTGGCTATATAGCCGTCGAGCTATGCCTTACAGCAAGCTTTATTGTTGTGAAGTCTGCAAACCTGGTGAAACAGCAGCAAGGAGGGCTGGCTTTGCATCTGCTCAACACTCCTGTGCCCTGCCAGCATGCATAGTGGCATTGCACATTCAGCCATTATACAAAACTGCAGCATGCTATACAGTACGTGAGAATTGTTGTTATGTTCGGTTGTTGTGTACAGGTTTGGGGAGACAGCAGCAAAGGAGTTGGCAGTACAAGCAGAGCAGCAATTCATCCAGGACTGCACCATAACATGTGGCCTAGAGGTGAGGCTGGGTCAGGCTTTACAAGTGTGTTGAGTTATCCCATTTAGACTGTGATTGAAAGCAGTCTGCAGTCTGTCTGCGAGTACGCATTACATGTGCAAATTTCAAGCATGTCTGACTGACCAAGTGTTGGCCTTGAATTTCTGAGGTTGCGCGTTTTGACATGCTCGGCAGCTTGACAAACCGTCGAGATCTGAGCCCATGCCAAGAGCCGTTGCGGCCTGCCTATCATGGCATAGCAGCGCATAGACCTGCTGCTATGTCTCCTTCTACCCGACTTCCCTCCCTCTCTCTTACGACACTCTGCTTTAGTGCTGCAATTGCATAGGAATACCTCTAAAATCTTGAGTCGTGTCCATCACTCCGTGAATGGTTCGAATGGCCTTTTAGTGATATCAACAGCAGTCATTATTCACAGCTTCATCCACAGCTGGAAACTGGCTCCAACAAAATATAGTTGCACAATTGAGACTGTTGGCTGCTGCAGCACCTGTTCTATGGTTTGTGTGCTGTTGCATGCTGTTGCTGCAGTATGGTGGTGCAGCAACAATCAAGGGCTACACCAACTACACCAATGATGGTCTGCTGATGTGTACTTACCCCTGCGGCATCATGGAGTGCGACCATGACTGCAAGAAGTACAGAGCATGCAAGGTGAACCCTGGTCTCTCTGTTGCTACTCATAGACACAGAGATCAACATATGAACACACTCCGGCCACTGGCCCTTGAGTCAGGTTATGGATTGCTAATCGGAAATGAGCAGGAGTTGGTTGGATGAGCGAGGGCGCAGTGTATTGGCGGGTGTGGAATCCGCTTCAAGCAGGATTCGGTTGAGCCATTGCTGTGGTCGTCATCTGGGGTTGTGCTGGTTGCCTTGAATCTGCCATACTCAGAGCCGCTCTGAGAATATCTGAGATATTACATTGCAGTCACAACAGCAGACACCATGTGAGCGTTACCAGCCATTGTGGGGCATACAGTCACTGTTTCCAGCACATGGGAAGTTCCACACATTTCATGTTCCACGCATGGCATGTCCCACATATGGCATGTCTCACACATGGCATATGTGCACAACCAGTGAGTGAATGGCCACAACTGCTGGTAATGCTTCAGTACAAAGCATTACAGTTTCTTCAACATTTGATGGAGATCTACAAGGTGTCGCCAACAGAATGTCGGGGTATATGCACAAGGCCTTTTCTGGGCCAACCAGAAGTTTTCTATTGACATATCTCAGACGCTGTTCTGTTCTCAGATGGTGTTGCTGCTGCCCGGCCAACTCTCACACTGATATGTATGTGTAATGGATGTACCCTGCGTGGCGCTTTCGACAGAGCACTAGCGTAAGTTGAGGAAGAAACTTGATGATATGTCTGTGTGTTCTCATGTGTCCGTGTTCCCCGCAGAGGAACAGGATAGCCTCCATGGGGTTGCGCTATCCGCTGGAGATCTACAAGGTGTCGGCAGCAAAGCGCTGGGGGGTGAGATGCAGTGAAGACCTGCCGATTGGAGCAGTCATCTGCAGATATATCGGACTTGTGATCACTGACGAGTAAGTGCTGATTGGGTGTGGTGGTGGTGGCCTGGCGGGGGGGGGGGGGGGGGTTCAATTAAAAACTGGCAGTTTTGCAACATTTGTGTCATCTTTGGTAGTGTATCGATGGCCCATGACAGTGTGTACTTATCAAGCACATGGGTGTATCAATCGTGTGGGGTGGTCATACCAGGCTGGAGACCTGCCAGGCTGTCAGCGCAACCACCTGCAGTTACATCGGACTTGATCACTGATGCGTAAGTGCCATCTTTGCTGCAGTAGTGGCTTCTGTCTGTCTTCTATGTTTGCTTGGCAGCTGTTGCTGGTGTTGTACAGTATGCTGTTGTAGCACATACCACGCAATCGCGGGGCATATGGCCGTATGTTGGAGGTGTGCAATGGGTGTAGCGGTTATGGTGTCAAACCTAGCTGAAGACTATGAGGGCAGTCTTGTTGCAATGAATTGGACTAGCAAGGTCACTTGAACCAGAAAACATCAATGAGTAAGTTGTGTTCGTACTTTACTGTTATTGCTCGTTACTACTGTCTGGAAGTTCCGCATGATATCTGTCAGTTTTGCAAGCAGCCAGGGGTCAAATTTTTTGTTGGCAGGGTCTTCATGGGTCCTCTGGCAGGGGGTGCTGGCTACTTTACTACATTGTATTTTGCTTTGGTTCTATGCTGTGATGCATGCTGTGGACCTGCTCTACAACCTTGTCTGCGTATTCAATCCACAGGCTAATAGCTGATCACTGACACACAGCTACACAAACATGCTCTGCAGACCCCTGAAGGTGGGGCCTGTTTGCTACCGGCTTCAAAGTGTCCTGCTGCTGACTGCTCATGGCTGCTGCTGCAGGAGCGCAGAGGAGTTGCGCAACCAGGACACGTACTTGTTTGATTTAGACCACTTCCAACTGTTACATGAAGCGGACAATAGTACTATTGAGATGAATAAGCACATGCCAGCATTGCCACAGGATTTCAAGGACAAACACTTGGTCGTTGACGCATGCAAGCACGTGAGTCATGCCTTGCAGCTGGCCCCGCTTTGTGATGAAGAGACACATCTGAGATGAAGCTGTTAGTGTTGTGAGGCCCCTGCTTGGCAGCAACTGACATAGATCGGTAGTTCGGTCTGCAGACGCTGGGGGTGGGATATGAAGTCTGCCAGCATCACAGTATCAAACCCAGCCTGAGGGTTGAAACTCGGAAGCCAACTGAAATCTCCAGCGGGTGAATACTCTGTGCATGAGCAGCGGAAGCTGCTTTGAGCAAACAGTGTATTGACTATCCACAAGTCAGTCAGTAGGCTTGCAACGGATAAAGCTAGACTACCCTACCAGTACCAGCTCATCTCTTGGCTTGTATACTAGGACAGCCAGGTTTGCTTGCACATTGCGAGGCTGGTGGGCACCTTCTGACTGGGTTTTCTGCTTTCTGCGTTGTGCTAAACTGATGCTGCTGGCGCCGCCGCTGTTGCAGGGGAACATTGGCCGCTTCTTGAACCACAGCTGTGCACCCAACTGCGTGGTGCAGACGGTATTCGCCGGGTGTGCCAGGTAACCACAACAACACATGCTCCCAGTTCCCCAGCCCACGCACACTGCAGTGCTTGCTGCTTGATTCGTGCCTGGTTGTGTGGCACATTCCTTATCAGTGTTATAGCCTGCTAGCACCTTGGCACAGCACACATTCATGGTTTGCAGGGATTGCGTTCCCGAAACCTGCATGCGCGATGGGTGTGCTTGAAGGGGTTCTGACTGCACACTCTGTTGTTACTGCTGGGCGCCGCACTGTACAACTGCTTCCCAAGCACTGGTACCAAGGCCGAAACATGTATCATGAATATGTGTGAATTGACACACAGTGGTTATGGACATGAGCTGTCCATAACCGTAGTGATGACGCCATCGGCTCAATCAATATACCGGTTGTTTTGTGTGTACAGGAGCCAGCTGCTGTACTACGTCATCATTGTAGCAGGAACAGACATACCCAAGTACACAGAGCTCACTTATGACTACGGATACTCCATCGACAGGATAGACTCACAGCGCCTGGTAAGCAGGAGGGTCATACTTTGATGCGTGCACAACACATAGAGCAATGGAGGGTTCTTTTCGAACATATGACAATTTGATGCATGATGTTACAGAGGTATCAGGATTCACTTTGTCATCCCCACCATCATGTGGTATTGTTTGTGCTCGGAATTGTTTGTTCTCAGAAAAATGCTAAATCAGGGGAAGGGCCAAGCAATTTGCAGGTTTGCGGCAGGTGCTGTTTGCCTGTCAGCTAAACCTCAAGATTGACTCCCAGCATTTGCCCGGGAAAGGCGCCGGTAATGCATCCAGAGTTGTCTGCTGGTGCATCCGTGCTTTCTGATGTGGGGTCTTCTCTGTTAACGTTAGGCAGCCCATCAAGGCACAAGCGGGGAAATGCACAGTGCTGTGAGTTTTTCTTAATGCTCAATTTAGCGTATCTGCCGTGCTGCTTTTTACTGCAGGGTCGCATTGCTTGCACATGTGGCGCACCAGACTGCCGGGGCAAGCTGTTATGAGCCTTGCAGTACACAACCCAGTTGCTGAGAAGCGCCTGCCTAGATCATGAAGTGAGGGCTTTACTGCTGCTGCCTACCGCTGGCTGCCGGCGTGGCAGCTATAGGTGATTGTGGCAGGCTTTGAGGCTGCTAAGAGGTGCCACGTACGCATGTATGTGTGGTCCTAGAGGCGTTGTTGTGGCTACGCAGCGAGACTGGGTGCAACTGTGGGCTGGATGGGTAGCTGGGTGGGGGCTCGAAGTGTAGCTTGGGTCGCTGGCGGGTGCTGTGTAGGGTTTTTACTGCAACCATCACCAACTGGATGGTTTGTATGGTGTGTATGGTTGCTTGTCAGGCGTAAGTAGTCTCATGCAGAGAGCTCTACATATGTATACTCTTTTTAAATTATATACTCGAGCATCTGTTCCGGCACCTTTCAAGCTGACCGGTCAGCTGGTACCGGTACCGTTTTGACTCCCATTTCCAAAATTTCTAGCGCACGGTGTGCAGCAACCGCGGCTCAACTTCTGCAACTTGGCTGTTCCCTCCACCCATACCCTGCATGCGACATGATCACGCAGACGACATTCAGCAATAACTTCGTACCAGTCGTAGGTTCATACCGCTTCGAACCCTACTGCATGCGCATTGTAGAAGAAGAAGATTTACCCTTTCCGGCCGCAAGGCCTTTGGGACGCACTTGGTGGCTCAGCCACACTAACACACCAAAGAAATGTAATCACACATGCTCTTCAGATATGAAACCTGTCACTCCAGTAATTCAGCAATCAAGGCAGATATCCGCACGGCAATAGTGTCCTGAAGTATGAAGCAGTGATACCTCCGTCAACCAGGTCTAGGTAACAAGGCCTGATATCACAAAGGATGCACAACTGCATTGAAGCATTTCAATGCACCGGGTGTCCCCTCGCAGTACAGTACACTAAGTGGAGACCTAGGCCTGCACAAAGATGCAGATGCCCAGGTACAAACAGCATACCCGGTATGCCCACCTCCAATCATTGGATATACACTACTAGTGGGACGGTCATTGTCCGCATCAGACACCTTGTTAAGCTGCTGCACACTGCGCCGCAGTTGCCAACATATTGTTTTCAGCTGCCAGCTGCCGTGAATTCACATGAGCATGTACAGCTCCTCTCCTCTCAACAATTCCAGTGCTGCATGGCTGAAGCAGCGCAGCCGTGTTTCACGTGTCAGTGGCTCCCAGAGTTGTGCTGCTTGAGGCGTGTCTGCTGCCAAATAGTGTGTGTGACTGCCTGCTATTTAGAGAGAGATGAGCTACAGTGAGTGCCTCACCATCTAGAATGGTACTCTCCACACCCGATAGGAAACCGTTTGAAACCAAAAAAGGATACAACCAGATTGAACCCTGTCAAGCAATCGGTCTTTTGTTTCGCTTTTCTGTCCGGCTTCTGCAGCCGGATGTGCATATATAAGCTATCCACCAGCCATAGCTCTATGGCCATCGGCGACTGAAAAAGTATGTAACTTATGGTAACATTATCACGGGCAGGGCCAGTGCACACATACATCAAGACAGCTGATGCATAATAGAATGCTAGTTTGCATCCACTGTTTGTCAGCACAACCAGGAGCCTACCACGACTCGTCAGCCCCATGCCATTGTGCAACACACAGCGCACCACACCAGCAAAGTGCCAACAGAGGCTGCAACCCAGCACAGACATCATCCAAACGGGTGTAGCAAGCTTGTGCACGCCAGTTTCACCAAAACCAGGACAGCAACATGTCAACCACCGCTGCCAGGACAAACTAGGTACGTCGCAGCTGCTGCGGCCATCCAAGACATGTCACATTGCCCAGGCCAGCATCAGCAGCACACTGCAATCAAGAATTTGACGGGATAAACCCTGCTGGTTGAATGTTTACATCACAAACAAAAATGTATGAATTTTAATAACCAAAAGTACACTTAAACCGTAGTATACAGTGTTTGCAGTGGATTGCAGTACCATACAGAGTCTGTATGGTACTGCAAACTTAACAACTAATTGATATCAACCCCTCTGCCACAAGCACTTGGCCAGCGTAACCTGGTACTACCATGGCTATGGCACACACACTGTATGATGGGGATCAGTTACTGGCCGACCAGTCAAGACCCTGCAGTTGAATTGGGCACAAACCCTGTGCTAGCAGTTGTCGTTTCACACCAGGCTGCTAAGCCAAAGCCAACACCTTTTGTCAGACAAACCACACGCTGCTGTATGAAAGGGTTCCCTGGCACCCGTCAATAGGCCAATAGTAAGCCTCCACGCCAGCCCAGGCAGCAAGCTCAATGTGACATATTTCAATTTCACGTCATCAGATTTCCACCTTCAACAGGCAAACAATATTCATGCGCAAGCAGTTGCATAGGCAAAATTCACAAGCCTGCGGCAGGAACAAGGTCATGTACACTGCTGCACTGAACTAACCAAACCTTAGCCCTAATCTTGACACAGAACGCCGCACAACTTCTTATGCTGTTTCCAGTGCTGTACCTGGCAAGCCCTGCTGCAGTAACCTGCAGCCTGGCACTTGCTGCACTTACTCTTCCTCACACACGCCAGTTCACTCACAAACAGATGCCCAGACTCCCCCATATTCCCACAACCAGGATTGTTACAGCAAAGCAGGGTAGGCGCTGCAGCACATGTGTCCAGCCCAAACTGCTGCAGCTGCAGCGCTAGCTGGTACCCTACGGCTTTCCGTGCAGCCACAAACATATCCCAGCAGGGGTATGTTTTGTGGTTTTTTCCAGGTCCCCACCACTCACCTATGCTGCCCTCCCACAGCTGCACTGCGGCATTCAGGCCTTTCTGCAGTTGTTGGGCTGCCTGAACTGATAGCATCAACTCACCAGCACCAGCATCAGGCTGTGAAACCTTAGCAGCAGCTGGTGCTTGGCCAGCGCTGCTGTTACTGCCGCTACTGCTGGCCGAGAATGGTTGCTGTTGACTGCACCAGCTTACTGCAGCAACAATCTTGCGAAGCAATACTGAAAGATCAGGCGTCTCTCGGCCCTCAAAGGGGTTACCAAAAAAGCTGACTGCTCCAAAGTCATCTGAGAGTGAATTGCTGTCTGAGTCATTGTTGCTGCTGTCAGTGTTGCTTGGACTGCCCCCGGCGTTGTCTGCAGGAGTCAAATCATTAATTGTGGGCCTTTGAGATTATGAGGCACGAGCACAAGGAGGAAGCTATGCTCAGTCTACTGACTGATTTCACTAACATACTGGCAAAGGCAAAGCATAAGCAGGGAGGTTCAATGAGAGCTGTTGAGCCGTGTTGAATCCTGGCCCGGGTTAACAAGTACTGTAGTGGCTGCACCATGAACATAATGTAAAACATACAGGACAGTGCAGGACCCTTGAACACTGCATGTGAGCAACGTCACAAATAAGCATTTAGGGATGTTGTAAGATGTGCACATACATGGTGCAGCACGCCGCTAGACACAACCCAGCTACTCACCAGGACTAGCTGAAGCACCTGCCAACGGGCCAATCACCTCAGCTGGATGTGACTCAGCTCTGCCAGCTGACTCAGCTTTATCTGAGTCCGACTCAGCACTTTGCAACGCTGACTCAGCCTCGTCATCCGCGGCCATACAGTCCCGCTCAAGAACCCTCTTAGCAGTCTGCTCCAGATCCAGCCAAGCCTGTCGATCTTCTGCTGTCCCCTTTGTGTGTGGCCACAACAGCACCTTGCCGCAGCATGCCAGCGCCTTAGCAGCTAAATGCACACAGGGTGCTGCAGCAGCTGACCCCCCTGGCTTGCTAGCAAACTGCTGTGCAGCTTCACTAGCAGCAATGGCTAGCTCAAGGGCTTGAAAGGAGTCATACGCGCCATCTATGAAGATGGTGCAGAACTTCACAGCAGTAGCAAGCAAGCTGAAAGGCTGGGAGCCCAAGCTCTTGGATTCCAGACCCCCATGCTGCTGTGCTGTATGTACTGCTTTTAGGAGCTTGTCATTTTGTGAGGCTGCCTGTATGATATATACAACGTGCTCTATGACAAATCCAAGGGCCTTATTACTGCAGCTGCCTTTGGCAGCTTCACGCATCGCTAGTTCTAGGGCAGCACAAGCTGTGAAGGGCGCCTGGTTGAAGATGTCTGCCCACAGCTGCTGCTGCGTTTCAGCATCAGTTGTTAGGCCTGCAACACAACAATGAAGCAGACGCAGGCGTTTGCCTCGCGTATTGTTGCGTGAATTCGTCTGGTCACTACTGCTGGCATCATCAAGCACTTTGCTGCGGCACTCAAAGCAGGAGAGGTAGCGATAGCAGGCAACAGGGTGCCGTGAGACGCGGCCAGCAATGCAAGCTGCATCTGGATTTGCTGCTGAACCAGCAACAGTAGCAGTGGCATCAGCAGAAACAGAGAATAGCAAGCCTTTTTGGTACCAAACGTTGAGGAACCGCCCTTGGGCCCACCTGCTTTCAACATACACCTCCAAATAAAGTCATACATATGCAGCAGACCTTCTTTCAGTCCCTTTTGCTGCTCCTCCTGCTTCTGCGCATGCAGAACTGCCGGCCCAAGCTGCAGTACCAAAGGTGCTAGGACTCTCTGTGCCACTGCTGCGGCACGCGCTGCTGCAGCTGATCCTGCTGGAGTTGCTTGCGCTTCAATGCGCGAGTGGTATGTTTCTGTCAGTGTAAGGGTGACAGCAACCATGCACCTGATACTGTCATACATGCTACGCTGTGAGTGCCGTAGCAGGGCGTTCTGCAGTAGCAGCTTCAGCACTGCAATGTGCAGTGCCACAGCTTGGTCACTGCTGCTGCTGCTGCTGCTGCTGGAAGCCTGCTGCGGCTGCTGCCAGGGTGCAGGAAGGCTATTGCTCTGGCTGAAGGCCTGTTCCAGGTTGTTGACTGCTGCGTCCAAAGCTGGGCTCTGCTGTGCTTTAACGTCTCTGACCGCATAGCTGTACTCCTTGTATTGGTCCAAGCTGATACCCGATAGACCGAGCAACTGCAGGACGCACACAGTATGGTCCTCCACAGGCTGGCTTTGCTGCTCCAATGCTGACGAGGACTTGTGCCTCCTGCTGGCTTGTGGGTTGGCAGCACCGCTGTTGCCGGCACCGCCAGCATCTGCTGTTGCTGGCTCCATGCTGGGAACAGCAGTCAGCCCCTGCTGCTGCTCCTGCAAGAGCTGCAGGTTGATTGCCAGGCTGTAGAGCAGCAGCTCCTGCAGCTGCTGTGATTTCAACATTTCCTTCACTCCTGCTGTCGCTGGATCTGGCGCGTCATCTTCCCAGCGGCCCCCAGCGCCGCGTGCATTGGTGATTTCCCGGTACGCCACCACTGATATCGAGCGCATGATGTTTAGCGCCCTTGCTGCAACATTCCAGCTGATGAAGTCATCGCTAGCACCATTGTTGCTGCTTGTGTGCCTCAGTAGCGCCAGAGAAAGGGCTGAGGTTGGCGCTATGGTGGGCTGAAAATCTGGATCAAAAGCTATTACTGGGAAAGTCTCATTGTCTAGTCGTGGCTTAGGGAAGCTGGTTGTTGATGCAGTCTCCCATACAGCACTGAGTCTCAACCACAAGCCGGCGAGGAGCTGTGCTAGGCATACATCTGCAGCCACAAGGCTTGATTGTTCTGTTGCTGCAGTCCTGTGAGCTTTGCTGCGCCTGCGGCTGCGACTACTGGGCTTGTGGCTGCTGGCTGTTGTGTGCTGGTCACTGGACTTGCGTCCTGCAAGGATGCGCTGCGTGATTGCATCTGCTATTGCTGAACATAGACCTGCAAATGTGCGGAGGAAGTCTGCAGGAAACAAGCCACCACACAGTGCCAGATGTTCACAACTGTTACAGTCTGGTATTGTTCAATACTGTGTGATACCAATAACCAGACAGGCGACAGCTGGTAGGACCTTGATCGTAGGGATTCAGTGGCATGTGCTGCTAATCTGGTTGCAGAGAGCAGTCTATAGTTGAGAGATTCCACTTGGCACCACACTATTCTCAGTAAGCTGATAAATTTGTAAGGACTTTGCTGTCCAAGCTGGCACATGTATAACAACATGTTGCAGCTTATGAGTCAAATATTTGTACTCCTGCAACAGTAATGGTGTATGTCACTGTTGTGCAGGACACTCTGCCTGCAGCAGGTCACCTGTCTGTACAATCTGGGCCCTAACATGCTTGCACATGGCTGGGTTGCCTTTCAAACACTTCTCAGGGAGGCAGACATCACACAGGTACAACAACTCCACGACACAGCTGCTGGGGATAGCAGGCAAGTTCGTGTACAGGCCGTTGCATGCGTCTGACAACTTCTTGATACTGTTGCTGGCAGCCTCATAGGTATGTCTGATCAATCCGGTGTCTGCAATGTGTCTTGCCAGCCTGTCCTTGTCAAATTCCCCTTTTGCCCACTGAGTTAGCTGCTCGAGTTGCGGCAGGAACTTGTCAAGGCTAATGTAGTTGCTGGCTGAAGCCACACGCCGCAAGAGGTCCAACTGCTGCTGCTGCGACATGGCGCAGGGTCTAATCTGCCGAACAGCAAGACCAGGTAACTGCCGCAACACCACAACCTAGTGGACACTGTCCATCACACCATCAGCATAGAGTAAGCATGCCACTGCTCGGCGCAGCTGCCAACCTTGGCAAGCACGCAAGAGACCGTTGCCAGATGAGTCCGCGGTGACTGCCGAGAATGCTAAAGTGTCCACTTCGCAGCAAACACGCCAAGCAAAACGTTTGGTAGGTTCAACAGGGAACTGGTGCGACGTTGTGACCTGCTGTAGTAGCCCAACTGTGACCTGATTTGTGACAGTCTCCAGGCGCCTGCTTAGAAGGCACAGTCCCGACAAGTAAACTGAACCTTACGTTCCCGGATCTTGCTGTCACAACGTCTTGTCAGCATTGACGGAGCACAATGCGCAGGCCTTCTGATGCTGGCTTCAGTGCTGTACCTGACATTGTCTGCTCAGCAGGCTGAGCCGACTCTGCTGCTATATGTGATACTATGAGATACATGCAGCCTTGCACCTACTGCACTTGATCTTTGCAACGCACGAAAACTCACTGATAGCGCTCATATCAGCACAGGCAGGATACTTGCAGCAGACTGGTCGGCAGCTGAGCACACACGTCTCCCATACCTCTGCAATCGCTTGAACAGCAGATAGCCTGTGACAAACACGACCAACTTACTGCTACATTGATGCTCAGTGCTTGCAGTTGCCAGATGGTAGAGTGCTGGAAATCCAGGCGTCATTTGGACGGCCCTCAGCATCTGCTGCTGTTGCCCCAACTATGAAGTTTAGCTCATGCAGCATCTGCTAGCAGCGCTGCTGCCCCAACTATGTGCTGAGGAACACTACAACTTCTGGAATACTCCGAGTACAGGCTGTGCATTTCCGACATTTCCCACACACAGAAGTGACCATGCATTGTAGTAGTCTGCAAGACCGGTCTGAAGCCTAATAGATCTTACAAAGCTGATCAACTCATGAGTTCAGCACATGTGCCAGCCGGTGTGATCTGGTCTGTGGATTCCGGCTAGCCACAACATCGAGCATCTTCTTCCCTGGCCCACTCATTGCTAGGTGGCAGCCTGATAGATCCACATGATGACACATCATTACAGATGGCTCTGCACACTAGCACACCTCCAGCATGCTCCTCAATCTGTCCATTGTGGCTGGCATGTCTTGCTCAATCACTTGTGTAGCTCGGCCTGGTTATGATGTTTGTGCCTGACTCAGGAGTCCAAGGACGATGTTGATTGCTTCTGCATGCCCACAAGCCTGTCATGGTGGTTGCTGCAGCAACTGCCTGATGTTGGAGCTGTCCGAATGTCTGTACCTGCATGAACCCTCCACCCCAACTACCATGGAAGTACAGCTCGCAGCTGTTGCTGTATCTTTGCAGCCACTGCTTCTTCTCCGCCCTGCCCCAGTATCTGTGATGTGCAATAGACAGGGATGTTGTTGTATGCTCGACGAATGCACCTTCTGTGAGGCTGCAGGTATTATATAACAGCCTGCAGATATACCTTGGTGGATGCTCCTGCAGTTGCTACACGGGCTGCAGGTGTGGCACCTACGAGGAGTGCTGGGGCGGTGAATGCAACTGCAGCTGACCTGCCAGGTCACAGTGTGCCAACAGTGATGGCTGCTGTGCTGAGGCTCATGACCCAATGGACAATGTCTAGTCTGCCGCAGACTGCAACCTCTGCAGGTCTGGTCAGCTGGGCCATACGGTAGGCCCCGGGCCATGGCCAACCCTGGAGATGTGCTGAGGAACTTCCATCGGATGCAAGCCTGCGAGGGGCGAACTGGCACCGGAGACATTGAGTGCTTGCAGTTACAACTATTGGTCACTGAAAGGAGCATAGGCCCTACAGGCTGTATATACTAGTGCAATTACGCTGTGTCATTTTCAGGCCAGCAGAGGCA
Organism: Coelastrella sp. UTEX B 3026; assembly: GCA_002588565.1. Classification (NCBI taxonomy): domain Eukaryota; kingdom Viridiplantae; phylum Chlorophyta; class Chlorophyceae; order Sphaeropleales; family Scenedesmaceae; genus Coelastrella; species Coelastrella sp. UTEX B 3026. The sequence goes on from NSMO01000030.1 coordinate 38,465, forward strand.
TTATCATGAGCTGTTTGCCAACAGTGCTGAGCAGATCTGCATGGCAGCTTTGCCAGCGCATCTGTCTTCAGAACATGCAAGTTGCATTGGCTCAGTCACCTTTACAAATGTTCCGCTGTACTGATTTACTGCTTAGCTGTATGCTAACAAAGCAGACTAGTACTTGCACAGATAACCTCCGTGCACATCGTACGATCTTGATCATGTTACTGCATCGGCTGGTTCCATACTGCCGAGTTACGTTGACTTATGCTGCAGCAGCAATAGGTGTTGTGCCAGTCATCACGCTGATAGGACCCTGTCACCTCTTGAACTGTTACACCCAGTGTGTGCATGTTGGTCTCTCCAGGTAAACACACTGGCAGTTGCGTGTCTACAGTAAACACAGACAAAAACCAACTTGTGCGGTTCTAGCAGCCACGACCAGGGTTATAAATCTTCATAACGAAAAAGATTAAACTGCCATTGCATACCAGGCCAGACATAGATACAGCCGGTGCCGCAACTAGAGGCGGAGTTGCACGTGCAACAAGCGTGCACGCTTGGAAAACAAGAGCGCTGCTGATGTGGGGCATATGTTGGAACAAACAGTGGACTAGATTAACTGCACTTTTGGGCACATATTCTCTTTGACCAACACAGCATCTTGCTTGAACTCGCTTTTATAAGCTTCTGCAATCTCTGTCACAACCGCAGCTATACCTGCCGCATCACTGATAATCTCTAACACCACTGTCTCTTCAGATTCACCCTCCCAAAACCCTGATGCTCTGACTAGTGTGAAGCCCTGAACCCTGGGGCTAACTTCAAGCGCCAGAAACTGCTGCATCTGCTGCTGTGATACAGTGCCACCCCCGGAACCAAGGGGTATGCTCATGCCCAAATATAACATGAAGTTTCTGTGCTTGCAGACAGGATGCTTGATGTTTGGTGAGTGGTGTGGAGGCTCCAAATGCACCAGGGGTGGTGGCACCAGCCCTATATCAAACATAATAGTGTGATCATCAAGACTGCCGCTGGTGCTGTCATCCAACAACTCTACATGCGACTCAGCAGCACAAACCGGCTTCTTGGCCAGCCTATCTATAGTAAAGGTAGAAGCCGTCCCTTCTGAAGTGGCTGCTTGTCTCTGGAACCATTCGTGAAAGCTTAGTGCATCTCCAGCTTGGACTGCAACAAACCTTTGTTCCTTTGCGCTGCTACTGCCGCCAACTACACGCCATTGTGCATCACACTGGTTGTCCTCTGCTAATGTGGGCCGTAGGGTGCCGCGATTAACACCATGCCCTGGGCTAACTGACTGATCATGCAGCCCATGTGTCTGCCCTAACAGCAAGTTGCTGTTACTGGCACTGTCTGAGCCACTGCAAGCTGCACATTCCAGTGTGGCACCTTGGCCTAGTTTTTGGGGACTCAGTTCTGCAACATTGTATACTGCTGCGGCCCCGTCTGGGTACACAAACTGCACCCATTCATCTTGTACTGCGTATGGGAGTGTCGGATGCGGTAGCTGCTGTTGGAACGTGTAAAAGGTGGCCTCTCCCAAACCCTGGACTGATAGCCTGAAACTGACATCCAGTGATGGGATGATGGAGAATGCGCAGACTCCTGCAATGTACACAGCACGTCCACATTTGGTGCTGCTGCGTCGCTGTCCACTGCTGGAGTTGAGTCTGGGAAGGGGTGCCCCCACAACACTAGCACTCCCAACCCAACAGCAACAATGGTGTTGCGCCGTGCGCAGGCTGATGGCGCAGATTTGCTCTATGAACCTAGGATATATCCGTGTGACCAACCTGTCGTCGATAACACGAGGGACACAGCAGCAAGCACCATCAGCCAGAGGCCGTTGCTGCTGTGCTGCATACTGGCGTGCAGGCCGGTCTAGAAACAATCTTGTAATACAAGCGGATGCCAGGTATTTGTCGTGTCCTAGTTATTGATGCCACCCGCGATAGCTGAAGCCCGGAAGCTCTTCAGCTTTTTAGCACAATCCTTTGTTCGCCCTGTCGTAACATTCACGGGGCTGCGTGCCGCCAAGCTGCTTAACACCTCTTTTTATTCGTGCTACGTCAGATTTAGAGTTTGATCTCATTATGTCTTGCCAAACCCAAACCCTGAAGAAGGAGACAGCAAGGCAGCGGAAGGTCGCAGCGTTAGAAACATACTTCAAGGAAGCATGCCCCCGGTGTAGAAGATTTGCGGTGCTGTTGAATGCGTAGAGGTGCTGCCTGGGTTGATTCAATTGTTGAGCCAGACAGTGGGATGTATAGAACCACGATACCAGGACCGGGCCGGTGCTGGGGTACCGCCACGGTGCGCACCGTGCGCGACCTCCTGCCATCACTGCACTGTGCACCATCGTGCTCAGAATAGTGACTTACGTTCGGAACGATTTTCTTTGCAATCTGTCACACACTGTGCATTCTGTCACACATCGTATGGGAAGTGATTATCCGAACTCATGACTTTTGCTCCGCAGCCCGCCTTGCACCCCCGAGTCTGACACCCCGGGTGTATGGCGCGAAACTGAGTCTGACACCCCGGGTGTATGGCACGCCGTAAGGCCTCACACAGAAGCCCCCTCACATGCTCCTGATCAATCACCCTCAGCGTTGCCCTATTACAGAACTAAACAGGCAAGGTAGGCAATCAGCAACCAAATATTGATGACAGTGGTGCATTCAATGGCATCTCTCATCTGATGAGTTGGCCTTTGGACCAATGTCAGACCTGGAGCAATGTCGGGGCCTTTGGCACAGACTCTTGGAGAGCCCCACGACACTCAATAATACTACCAGTAGTACTCTGCTGGGTGACCGGCCCTGCATTCAATTGGTAGGCTACCAATGCGTCAGTGTAGACGCGCAAACAGCATCAGGCCCACCAGCCCACCAGCGATGTGCAGACTTTCAGCAAAGGGTCTTTCTACTGCTTGGCTGCCATGTTCAGCTGTTCCAGAATGCTGATGAAGTCAGGCCGCTGCTCTGGCTGTTGTGCCCAGCATGCTGTGATGAGGTCCTGCAAAGGCTTTGGGCAAGACATGTCTACTGGGGGACGCTGTCCGGCAAGTACCTGCAAACAGTGCAAACCATGATCGAACTGTTGCAAATTTTCACTTCTTCTGTTGTAAACCATGGCTGGTAGAGCACATGGTATGCGCATTCATACAGTCTAGAAGTCACCTATGGTAGTTATCTACAGCCTTCACCTATGGTAGTTATCTACAGCCATGCAGCAGTCATGAGGGCAGTCAAGCCAAGAATACAAGACATGATAGATTGAACTCAACGAGCTTGGCAATCAACAATACCCAAAGCAGTACACACTTCATCTGTAACGACAAGGAAGAGCGCAGGTCCAACTGATACATGCAGTTGTATGGCTGAGATCATAGAGTATGGGCAGACATATGCATTGCCCTCACCACACCTGCAACTCTAGGCTGCCAGCAATTGATACGCCCTTACACAACATTCGTAGCAGCACAATGTGACCTGCCACATGCTAACCTGTCGCTTTATTTCTGCTGCTAATGCTCCCGGCCATGGAGGACTCCTACCCAGCATCTCATTGAGCATGACACCAAAGGCGTACACATCAACCCTGCTGCTGAAAGGCTTGCCGGGCTCCAGCAGCTCTGGTGCCATGTAGGCAGGGGTCCCAGCATTGCCCTGTGGCAGAGTTGCAAGGTGTTGCAATGTTAGTAGCCTGATGTGCTTGGCAGCAAGGACAAAGTCCCAGAATGTGGCTGTTAAGCCGGATCAGCTACACATGGTACCCAGGAGATCAAGGGCATTCCCCTGTATTCTTACCGATGCATATATCTGTGTTCGGAGCGAACAGAGTTATGTCCGAAGACCAACGGTTGCGCAGATCAAATCAACTCTGCTCTGCATCCAAGAGCAGACAATGGCCCGGCAATTTGTTGCGCAGCGTAAGAAGCAGAGCTGGTAGAAGTGCCCGCTATTCTGTCCTGCTGTAATGCCATTGCCAGTGGCCTAGCATCACTGTATTGCCGGCGGCAGGTTGGTTGCAGCAGCCCACAAACATGAGCATTCAGGGCCCCCACCTGCTTACTGCTGTTTGATGCCAGTCCAAAGTCAGCAACCTTGACCTTCCAGCTTCTGTCTACAAGGAAGTTTGAAGGCTTCACGTCCCGATGCACTGCAAGTAGGAACCACGCTCAGATTTGAAGAATCCTACAGACCCAAGATCGGTTGGCAACTGCAGGCGGAGGGTGTGTACACTGATGCCTTAAGCTGTGACAAATAGCCACTTGCAACAGGACAGTGATGCGCAGTGAGGTTGCTTTATAGGGCAACTCTGTTTGACGGCCACCCACCAACTGCTGGTCGCCTGACATGGTGGAGGTACACAAAGGCCCGAGCTACATCTGCTGCCAAGGACAGGATCCTGCAGCACACAGCAGTGCAGATATAAACAACTCCAAGTGTCAAAGTCCGGTTCACAGCCCGTACATGCACAGCCTATAAACACAATCAAGTTTAGTCCAGCAGTGCTGGCTGTGATGCAGCCCTGCGGACTGGCTCAGATCAGGGCTGTACACCTGCCACTTGCGGTGTCTACGCCGTAATCCCATGGACAGCCAAGTCACTGTATTGTGGTAGGCACTATGCTTAGCACAGAACATATGATGTTTCAAGTATCGACTGTCAACAGCATATGACAGCCACAACCCACCTCACCTCTTTCTGTCTAGAGCCACGCCCTGCTGAGTGTACAGTACACTGTGTAAGCTGTGTGGTAGGTACTCTGTGACCAAGCAGAGGTTAGGTGGCTTCATGCATGCCCCGAGGAACTGCAGGATGTGTGGGTGGTGCAGCTGCTGCAGCGTCATAACCTCCTGCCTGTGTCAAGCAGCATGGGTCGGGCAACAGGGCCTGCCATGTAGCATGACTCATTTTACAGTGTAGATCCAATGGCAGCTTATGTGGCACTGCTGCTGGCTAGGTGCAGGAGCTGCTGTTGCCACCACCACAGCTTCAAGTCTGCAGGACAGGTCTAGGAAGGATACCCACAACAGGAAGGAGTGGCCAATCAAGCAGCCAACATGCGTTTGATGTACTACATCATGTTAGTAACACAAAGTACACAGCGCTGCTGCTTGATAGCTGCAGGAACCACTGCTGCTGTTGCTGCATTTCGAGTCTGCAGGAGTTCTGAAGCAATGCCGCAGTGACTGCACCAACTTTTTGTTCCCACACAGCTATCGACACCTCAGGACATTGGCAGGCTGAGGCGCTTGCTTCTTGCGGGTGTGGACGATGTCAGCAGCTGTTGTAGGTGCCGCTGTGCTGCTTGTTCTGTACTGCTTCAGCAAGCTGCTGCAGGGCCGCAGGCATAGCTGCTGACCTGAACTCTTCCTGCACATCATCTTGCATATTTGGATTGAACCAGCGCTTGATGGCAACTGGTGTGCCACGCCACGTGCCACGATACACGATGGACCAACCACCACCTGCGAACGTGGCAACAGATGCACAAGGTTGCGATGTCCTGCAATCTGCAGTGTGCTGATGAGTCATTATGTGCATTCTGCTGAGCTGGGCCGGTCAGGGTGAACATCAGATGATTCCAAGCCATCATGTGTTGTTGGAGGTTAGAACGATTGGGTTGCTGTGAAGGGTATACTATATTAAACCATATCAGCTGTAGCAGTCACCATGTTCGTCCTAGACTATAGATGCACAGCAGGCTTGAGATTGGTGTCATGTACAAAAACTACCTCCGATCTGGTCTTGGACATCCAAATCCTCGTAAGGGATGTGCAGGCCAGCACTGCAGACCAGGGGCAACAATGTTTGGCAGAAAGACACAGCAGCAGCAACGACAGTCAGGAGCCTGCACGTGTGCTGTAGCTGAGGCAGGCACAGTACTATGGCATTACTCTTACAGGCCTCACGTAGCAGACATACGGTAGCAGACATACGGTAGCAGACATACAGTAGCAGAAAGCAAACGAAAAGGGCAAGTGTGGCAGTGGCAAAGCAGTTGCAGCTAAACAGATGCAGCCATGAGCAGCCCGAGTCTTTTGTGCGTGACG
>NSMO01000031.1:0-47269 GCA_002588565.1 Coelastrella sp. UTEX B 3026
GGGGGGGGGGGGGGGCGGGGGGGGGGGGGGGGGGGGGGGGGGGGGGGGGGGGGGGGGGGGGGGGGGGGGGGGGGGGGTGCATCGAAAACGGTAGCGGGCCGACGCACGATGGCGAGCCCTGGCCAGGTTCGTACTCGGTGAAAGCAGCAGTGGTGCTTGGGCAATGAGCAACTTGCTTTGCAGCTCCAACGCCGCCTTTCGTTCCCGAATCAGCTCTCGAGGCTGCTGCAGGAGCTCGTTTCCTGCTGGTGCCTCGTGTGAGAATAGCACTGCTGAGCAGTGGGCCCTATAGGAGTTAGCTAACTCACAAATTGTTGGTAAGTTGAACAGTCTTTACAGTTGTTTGTTTCTAAACAAAATCTGCCCACATGCTATGCCGTTGTTGCCAGAAGCCTTGTTGACACCGATTGTGGCAGCAGCAACAGCAGCAGCACTGGCATGGGCCTGAATTAGCAGGAGTCCACAGCGGATTCGATTCATGCAATTGCTTCGGGGATCATGACAGCAGTAAGGTGGTAAAGGCGTGAGTTACAACATGATTATATACAAACGAATTATTTACTCAGTTCTGATCTGATCTGAAGTCAGGGAGACAGAGAGGCAGGCCGCGGAGAATGCCAACGGCCAAATAACAACCCTGTACTCTCTCCATAACACCTCTCCGACTGCCGAGCCAGTATGATAGCAACCATTACTTTTCCCATTTGGCAGATTTGCCAAGCAATACACAGCCATAATCAGGCCAGAACACTGCAGCCACTGCCACCACATCTGACCTGTCGCACGGTTCAGTCATATTTAAAGGCAACTCGAGCCAGACAATGGTCTAAAACACGTCAGGCTACAAACAGAGAGGTGACACAGTTCTTAACATGCTGACAAGTATCCGGAATTGCAAGAGCCAATAATTATGGTACATCTCAGCAAAACAACACAAGATGTAACAACACTGTAACACAACCAACTTCAGAAGCTGTGGTAAAGTGGTCAGAAAGTGTGTTATAGCACACTCGTATGTACACATAGTACACAGCAGTACATCCAATCCCACGAAAACATATCAGATCACACACACAGTCCTTCACAATGTGCTTTGACAGCAAGTCCAAACACGATGCGCACATGAATCCATGCCGGTTGGGCAACTATCATGCAACCCCAGACGAAATCATGCGCCATGTGTATTGCAGTGAACAACAACTCCACAGCAAGCACAGCTGAGCGTACACCTGCCTGAAAGCACTTCTATCTGCTTGAAAGGTGCCATAAAACCGCCCATATCTCAAATAACCCTTCCCAAACAACCCAACCCTACCAAACATTTGTGACAGACTACAAGAGACCCTATGCATATCCTTTGAGCACCAGTGAATCAGAATCAGATCTTCAACCCTAAATCCTACCACATGTCTCCCTAAACCCTACCACTGGACATGATGTCCCTGTCCAACATGAGAAACTGCAGCCACAGCACATCCAGGCAGAGCTGCCTCTGCAAACATCATAACGCATGTCCAACAACCACAAAACCAGTGCTAACAGTGTACTCCCCAAGCGTGTGGCGGTGCATTTCACGCTATGCCTGTGCAAACATCGTCGTGCATGTCGAAAACCGAAACCAATGTAAATGGTGTACTCCAAGCGTGCGGCAATGCATCCAACGACATGCCCGTGCAGACGCCGACATGACATGCACCCTTTGGTTCAGCCCTTGCAGAGGATGCCAAACAGCGTAACATGCACCCTGTTTCATGTACTCCTCATGTTGACACCTCGTGTTATGCAGATAGTATGTGTGCCATAGCCCGCCCAGCAATACGCCACACGCTGGCAACCGGTTCTGAAGGCCCATCAGATTGATGTTGACGCCAGATGGGGCAGATAATACGGCAAACAGTCTGCCAGATATCAAGATAGTATTCCCATCACAAGCAGTAGTAACAGCACGACAGTAATATACTCCCTAGAAGCTGTTCAAAAGGCAGAACCTGTACAAACATGCTGAATGCAGATGCTGAAGACTAATAGTAGTTTACTACACTGCACGGAACCGTGCAGAAAATGCGGTAGTAGAGTTGCACTGAATTTGGGATTGATTTCTGCCGCACCGTCACGGTGTGAACCACTGCCATTCCACTCCTGAAACCATGCATGCAGATTATGCCATAGTAGAGGTACGTCACAATCATGGTTGGTTGCAAGGATGTTTGCCCCACATAACTGTTGTGCACTCAATGCCCTTGATAGTACCTTCACACAACCATGCATACTGAAACCACAGTAGTAGGATGCGCTGAAGTGATTGGGTTGGTTTCTACAACACCATTTGCGCACTCATACTAATCAATCAGCTGACTCAATCAGCTGATTTACTACTGGAGGACTCTCAACATCATGCACGCATACTACTCAATCTGCAGCCAGATCCAGCATTGGTTTTTTGTCGCTCAGGACATGCACAAATACCGCAACATACATGCAGGCGCCACGCCCTATTTGTGCAGACACGGCTTGCACAGAATGCAACAGTATGCAGTGCACAAGACCCCAACCTTGATTGCTACAGACTCCATGAGACAACAGCATTACATAAGTGCTGTGAGCAGGCACGCTGGCAGCAACTGTGAATGCACATCCCATGCAATGCATGTACTGTTGCAGATGCAGCACAACCTTATGAAAGCACATCCAATGCATTGCATGCCGGGTACTGTTGCCAATGCAGCACAACCTTATGAAAGCACATCCAATGCATTGCATGCTGGGTACTGTTGCACATTCAGCAACTCTGAATGCACACAGCATGCATGCAAGGTACTGTTGCAGATTGATTCACCAGCATGCTAGTGAAAACAAGCAGAGCTGAGTTGACTGGCTGTGCTGTACAATGTCTCATCACACCTTTGGACAGCAACAGCTAGGACACTGCAAATGAACGACTGCAAATGCACGACTGCAAATGCAAATGCATGTACAGCCGATTACTGCTGCAGATTGGTTTCAGCCACTCAGAGAGCTACAGAAAACAAGGCATGGCCAGATTCTGCAAAACCACAGCTGTGTGTGTGCATGTGACAACACACTCGACTCGCATTAGACAATGCCAACACCATTGTGCTGCAACTGAGTTGCATTGCAGTTGCATTGCTATCCCAGGAGCATTGCACTAACAGCAGCACCTGATTGTTTTCAGATGCTTGCAGGATTCTCTCACCATGAATGCTCTCGGAATGCCAACCGTTGATTCGGAATCAGTTGTGTTCTGGATACAATCAAGCAAACCCGGTTGCAATTAGAGCAGGCGCCTTTGCAACCGGATAATCTTAGCCGGACTTCATGACAATTAGGTTGCTGCTGCTGTTGTCACGAGAAGCAGCAGCAGTAAGCTTCAAGATCTGTCAGCCATCCACGAGCACATCCTACACCTAATCAGTAGCCTTCAGGCGATAAGCACTATCACTGCTGCTGGCTATGACAGCAGCAGCAGCGGCAGCAGCGGGTGCTGCCGGCAGCGGTTCAGTACTTGGATGCTCCGGGAGCCATGACGTCCGCGCGGATCATGTTGGGTGCTTGTCTCTTTTTGAATACCTCGCCTGAGAGCACGCCGGCGACGATCTTGCCAACGTGGCGGCGGCTTTCGTACCTGTGGCAGCAGCAGCAGCAGCAGGGGTCCGTGTTCAGCAGGAATGTTGGGTTTGATGACATGCACAAACATACATACATCGCTGAACATTTGAGAGGTATGCTGCTGGCAGTCTCTTTACTCCAGTAGTATAGTTACCATCCTCAGAAGATCACACGAGCTGGCATCTGTGCAAGGAAACCTTGACATCTGTCTGGAAGGAAATCTTCGCCGTGCAAGGAAACTTCCGGTGTGCAAAAGGACTCTTCATGTGTGCAACGAAACTCTTGGCTGGCTTGCAAAGTGCTTGAGTGTGCAAGGAAAGCCTTTGGTGTGCAAGGAAACCCTCAACTGTGCAAGGAAACCTGTTGGTATGCAAGAAAACTCTTAATCAACAATAAACTTGTTGAGTGTGCAAGGAAACTCAAAACTGTGCAAGGAAACTCACCATGGCAGCACCATGCATGTGAGAGCGGCTGCAAAGCCCCATGTGAGGGCGATGATGATCCACATCTGCAGCAGCAGCAGCAGCAGCAGCAGTGGCAGCAGCAGCGATGAGAGCCAGATCGTGCGGATCACACAACAGGACCTAGGTGATCTGAGGAGCAGCAATACGTCCCTGAGCATTATGCGACTTAAAACAGATTGCCACAACACCCCGTGTGGCATATGTGAATGTGACTGAGCCATGCAACAGGTCAGATGCGCTGGCAAGAGCTGTGTGTAGAATCCAGGTGTGAGATTCGCTCTGGTCCGCTGACAGCTAACGGCAACCATGAACATTTCCTGTGGCTTATGATATACAGTAGATGCTAGCCGATAGGGGGATAACTGGTCACAGCTTGCTACAGAGTTACAGGCAGATAACACTTACCGTGAAGTATGCCTTGCTGAAAACGCCAGCTGGCAGCGCAAGTAGTGGCCACAAAATGACAAGGACCAGAGTGAGGGCTCCACCAGTGATCCAGGTCCACTTCAGAGCACGGTTCAGTGCAGCTGGATCAGACTGCAGCAGCAGCAGCAGCAGCGGCATGAGATGCGCGATCAGACACTGATCTTAAAGCACATGTTGATGTCCGCTGCTGGATCTGGGGACTGGCAATAGCAGCAGCAGCAGCAGCGACATTGCGTGCACAGGCTGTACATGTGGCAAGAATGTGGCAGGGAATCCTGTTACTGACAAGATAATAACATACTTGATCCGGCAACTGTCAGCGAGTATGCCAACACCGTCGTACACATTCTACGGCCCAAGGGAGCGCAAGAACTGCAGACCAAAACTGTTATCTCCACACTCACGTCTTCCAGCATCTCGGTTGCATCATCCTCAATAGTTGGAATCTCTTTCATCAGTGCCCAGTCATAGTTTTGTGGCTTAATAAGGGAAACCACCACGCAGATTATGCCAGACAGGCCGATTGCGACAACGTTTCCGGCCAACATTGGGAAATCTCCACCAAGAGTCTCAATTGTAAGGGCACCGGTCAGGCTCTGTGGCAGCAGCAGCAGCAGCAGAAGTGTTGTCAGCTTAGATCAGGCTAGCAGGCATTGCAAAACATTGCAGATCAGGCACACCAAGCAACAGCAATTGTTGCGAGAGTGGCCATTGACTGTTACATCCTGTGTTGCACTGAAGAAGACATGCGAACGGCGCGCGCAAAGCAGCAGCAAATACAGAAGCACGCGCCCACAATTGTAACATGTTATTTACCTTGGCAGTAGCGAGCCATGTAATAATTGCACCGACCAGGCCACCGATAGCACCAGACAGAGCTCCAGCAGTTGAGCACTTGCCCCAAGTAATGCTGAATGCGATCGGAATGACAGCTGATCCAATCACCACGCCCATAAACTGCAAGCAGCAGCAGCAGCAGCAGCAGCAGCAGGGTCAATAGTGTACCTGGTCTAGCAGCAATGCAAATGATTATGGATTCCGCGACCTTTGAGGTGCAGGAGAGTTAGGTAGCATAAACATGAACCGTCCTGATACAGCTGGCAGCCAGTGTGTTACAAACACATGTTACATGATGGTTTGTAACAACCTGGTTATGACAACTTACCAGATAGACCCAGCCAAGTGATAGACCGATCTTCATGAGGACGATAGCCAAGACTCCGGACAAACAAGCGAATACACACACCATGATACGGGACACAAGCACGATCTGCAGCAGCAGCAGCGGCAGCAGCAGCAGCAGCGGCAGCAGCAGCAGCAGCGGGAATTAGTAATCGGCTTTCTGATGGGAATGGCACTAACACATTGCCGAAGTAAAGCACTCCCACCACCTGTTTGGCAACCACCGCATGAATGGCCCCAGGACCACTCACATGTGTCATGTGATCATAGCTGGCATAACGTATGTTACATCTGCTAAAGTGACATACCTGTTTGCCGGTTGCCTTCGGGTTGATATATGTGCGGTACACATCATACGTGATGAGAGATGCCACAGCCAGCTGCTCAGAATTGGCAGTAGCAGTGACAGCCATCCAAAGCTGTAGCATCAGCAGGAAGCCACCACCTGCACAGCAGCAGCAGCAGCAGCAGTGATGGTTGCTACAGTAAGTTGGACCATGTATGCTCATGTGTGCCACAGAAGAGCTGCTCGGAAGTTGATGCAGCTGTAAACATTTATGCATGTTTATCCGCAATATAGTTGTACCAACGCTCAATCAACATGTTAGTGCCGAAGTAACAACTCTTACCACGACCTGCACCCATCAGCTTGTGAGCCACAAAAAGGGGCACCAGACCCAGGCTACTTTCTATATGGATACTAGAAGATCCATTGCGCAAGCAGCCAGACGCATTTGTGTAAAATACAACATGTTACATGACCTAAAAATAACAACACGTGTGACACACCTGCACCCATCAACTCCTGAGCCACGGCTGGGGGCACCAAACCCAAGTTGCTCTCTGTGATGGATACTGGAAGGTTCATGGCACGGGCAGCCAGACCCATTGATGACCCATTGATGTCGAAACTAACATGTTACATGACCTAGAAATAACACCAAATGTAACACACCTGCACCCATCAACTCCTGAGCCACGGCTGGGGGCACCAGACCCAAGTTGCTCTCTGTGATGGATACTGGAAGGTTCATGGCACGAGCAGCCAGTCCCATTGATGTTGCCATTGTGAATGGTACGGCAAACCAGCAGAGACCTCCGAGAAGGTAGCCCTTGTATGTGGCGGAGGGCTTAGCTGCAGTTGCAAACAGCAGCAGCAGCAGCAGCAGCAGCATGTTGTTGAGAGGGTTGGCCAAGTGGTTCAGCCAAGTGCAAGACACTGGCAAACCATCAGGTAACCGTTAAGCGTTGCGGTGGGCTTAGCTTTACTGCCAACGGCCACAGCATCATCAGCAGCAGCAGCATAGCTGTTGACAAGTTGCTCCTAATACCCCCAGCCAAACATTCTGTGCTGGGAATTGACTAGAGTGCCGTGCAACTCCTTCATTACTGCCCACAGCAGCAACCAGGCTGCTGGCATGCAAGCGGTCAGGACTGCAGCTGAGATTGAATCTTATTTCTTACTTCCGATGGCACCCTGCCAGTATGATTGCAAGCAAACAGTCAAGAAGGCAGCTGAGATTTGTCCTCAAATCCACACAATTGTGCTCCCCCCCCCCCTTCCCCGCAAAAAGGGAGTGAAATCTTTTTCTCACCTCCGATTGCACCCTGCCAGTATGACTGGTCCACAAACACTGTTCCAAAGTTGCCAATAACGTTGATGATTCCGAACACGAGACCGTTTGTTGACCACATTGTGAGATATGAACCTTCTTTGTTGCCGGTAACGGGGGCAAATCCAGCAACAACCTGTTACAAACAGAAAATAACAGTTAATTATGTTGCTACTGGTATGAACTAACATCAGTCCCGTGAATTTGTGATGTCAGGTGTGCAGCAGAATGTTGGACCCTGTGATACTCGTTTGCCGACTCAGTGTGTGTGTGTGTGTGTGTGTGTGTGTGTGTGTGTGTGTGTGTGTGTGTGTGTGTGTGTGTGTGTGTGTGTGTGTGTTGTTATATGCAGGAAGTAACATACTATAAATAACGCACCTGTAAGTTCTCCCAGACAGCACCAATTGAGCCGACGGGGTACTTGCCAGATGCGTATGTCATCATGCCAAAAATAACAAGGGCAAGCAGAATAGCACCTGCGGCGGCAGCAGCACCAGCAGTGTCAGGCACATGACGAAAGGGTCAGCCTGAAACGTGAAGCATATATACACCCAGCATCGTAAGCACACCATAGAATAGTCTGGTGCGACAACACTTCAGCAGCAGCAGCAGCCTGGGCGCTGCCGACTCAACAGGGGCCCCTGCCCTGACATATCACAAACAAAGTTGTGTGATGTGACGTGCAGACGGCAGCAGCAGCAGCGGGAGCAGTGACCGACCCATGTTTATATGAACTTGTGAAGCGAAGAACAATATATCTGGGCCTAAGTGAGATGTGTAAGCTGCATCATATGCCTCAGAGCCCGACCTCAGAATTCTCCCCTACTTGGTATGCAGGTAAGGAAGAGGATGTCTGGCAGCAGCAGCAGCAGCAGCAGTGGCAGTAGCAGCAGCAGCAGCATCACTGACCTGTGTTACCCCATGAAGCCACATATGATGCCTTGAGACCTCCCTGGGCTGTGTATGCCATCACACCAACGGGTAGGAGGAAAGCAGCAGCATAGATGTTCATGCCTGCAGCAGCAGCAGCAGCAGCATGATTAGTAACAGCAGCAGCAACAGCACTGTGCAGCTGAAATACAACAGCAGAACCTGGCAGAACCAATACAAACTGCTAAGATTGCTGAAGCATGCATGGTCTGCTAGCTACATACATTGCACAACTTGTTATGTAATGTCATTCCTAACATGTTTCTTTAGCCCAGAATAACAGCCCAAAGTAACATACCTGTCAAACCGTTAACCACGGCGGCTCCACCCAGGATGAGCATACTTGTCACGATGATGTTTGTCATTAGACAAAACACTAGAAACACCAGATGTGCGGCCGTGCCCCATCGTGCCCGTACAACCTCCAACACGGTGTGTGCTGTGGGGGCTTTGCGCTTGATCTCAACGGCCATAATGGCAAACAGCAACACTTGGATGGTGGCACCTGCAACAGCAGCAGCAGCCGTGAGATCAGGCGTTTGGCAGCAGTGCTATCCGTTTGATCTCAACGGCCATGATGGCAAACAGCAACACCTGGATTGTTGCACCTGCAGCAAGAGCACTAGTTTGCTTGATTTGCTGGCATGATGTTGAACAGCAGCACATGAATGGTGGCACCATCAGCAGCAGCAGCTGCGAGGCTGTGATCTGGACAGCTCCAACAGCAGAAGACGCAGCAGCAGACACAGAAGCAGCAGCAGCAGCATATACTCCGTGCTGAATACTGAACACTACAGCTGCCAATGCGCAGTCACTGCGACTGCCATCGGCTGTCGGATTTCTGCTATGCTGCATTGCTGGGCTGGTTACTCTAGCACTGATTTGTCACAAAAGCTCATCGCAGACGTTCCGCTATAACACGACATGCAACAAGGCATAGTAACTAGGTAGTTTGTCAATCTGCCCAGTGGAAACATGGCAACAACGGCCCATACCAAAGTGTGTGGTGGTCGCAAAGTATTGATACGCAATGGCTGCTTTTGGCTGCATGTTTAGGTAGGTCGTCAAAGTTTGTGTGTTTGTTCGTACCTGCTGCATACCAGAAGGGACCCGCCACCCCGTATTTGTATGCCACATTGGATGATTGTAGGAGAGTAGCAGCCCAAGTCCATTTACCTGATTAACAGCAGCAGCAGCAGCAGCAGGTAAACGTGGGTATCTGCAGGGTTTAAAGTTGCAACAAAGTGTGCAACACTTTGTGGAGCTGTCCGAGGGGTTGCTGATAGCCGATCAACCACATGACATCTTTCTGAAATGGATATGTTCCAGCTGCTGCAAACTTTGAAAGCATCAACCTGATGCCGATGATCATTGCTGAAGTTCCTGACGATTCACTACTAGCTGCTTCAAGAGTCGTCGTCTCTGATGTTTGTCTTGTGGTGTGCCACCACCAGCTGCAGTACTGCACTAGTGCAGTGCCTACTGCTGCCCAATGCTTGCAAAGACCCCAAAGCAGAGGTAACGTGGTATGCCAGGACCGACAAAGGTTGGGAACAGTAGTTGCTACTCACTGACAATGTCACAGGCTGTGAGTCCGGCCTTTACTGCTCGTCCAGCAGTACTGTACTGTTCAGAGGAAGCGCCATTGGAGGCGAAGCGAGCGTCCAGCCAGAGAGCGACGGATGTCAGCAGAGTGAAAACTGCATAGAGATACACGGAATTGCGTGAGACAGCAGAAGCGGGGAGCGTGACGTACGATTGGACAGACGCTGTTGAGGTGGAGCAGTAGCTCGGACTGCACAGCGATGCAGACACACTCAGCATGAAAGCACAGTAGCGCAATACACTAACTATATGATAACATGCGTGTTAGTGATTGCTGGACATGACCAGCTTCGCTGCTGTTGTAAGACACTAATCTGAGCGGACCATCATCGTAGTTGATGACCAAGTGACCGCAACATGCGCCAACTGCAGCTGCGGATTGCGCTACTCACTTCCTCCAAAAGCAACGACTGTGATCCATCCTACTGCTTGTGGTAAGATTGGGTTCCCTCCGAAGAAATCGCACTGGCCAGCTGTGAACTGTCCGTTTGCGCCTTTGTATGACAACAGGTCCTTCCAGCCGTAGCAGTCTGCAGACGTAAGATCGTTTTCAGTCCGTAGGTGTGGGAGTTTGAGCAACTTGAACCTTGACTAGGCTGTGCTCGGGCAGGAACCCTTCTGTGGTGCTGCATCTGAGCTGGCGCAAACACGCACCTGCCATAGTGACTATTTGCGATGAAAGGAGAGGCAATCAGCAGCTAAGCGCTGTATTGATGGGGGTCACGTGGGCAGTGTGGCGCACGTGATACTCAGTGATAAGCGAGAGGCTGGTACGCAGGCTCTCCTGATTGAACAACTCTGTTATGATGGACGTGAGCTGCCTGGGCAAACGTATGCGGCTAATGAAAGAAGCTAGCTGGCTTATAAGCGCCAGGGGCTTGCAGTTGTGTCATTTCTAAATGACACCCGTCTCATACCTCCAATGAGGGGATTGTGGCTGATTTACGGGCTCGTACTTCACGCTTACCGGCGTAGAAGCATTGGACTGGCAATATTGATATACATCAAAGTTTTCAGAAGCTTACAGGCCCGATTTTGAAGGTTACGTGATCATAGTTGCGCAAAGGGTCCCCTAAACTTGTCCAGCCCGCGCAGGGTGTGCTTCTGCAAATTTGATTGATTCAAGAACAAAGTAGAGATGTTTCACAACTCCAACGAAGACTTATCGAGTGAGGTCAAACCATCAACAAGGGTTATGCACCAGGACTAACCATTACCCCGCGACGCTCTTCATCGGTTTGACTAACCGTGACCCCAGTTGTCTCTACCTGCCACTCCATCCAACTCTGCGCTACGTTTCTCACTTGTGCCGCTCGCAGTGCAGCGAGAACAAGCGCC
The DNA here is from genome assembly GCA_002588565.1 of Coelastrella sp. UTEX B 3026. Taxonomy (NCBI): domain Eukaryota; kingdom Viridiplantae; phylum Chlorophyta; class Chlorophyceae; order Sphaeropleales; family Scenedesmaceae; genus Coelastrella; species Coelastrella sp. UTEX B 3026. The sequence continues at coordinate 11,186 of NSMO01000031.1, forward strand.
CGACGCACGCAAGATCAAATCTGTCATCCGATTGTACAGCGCATCGCACGGCCTTTGAGGCTGCTTTGAGCTGCTTTTTCCGTAGGTGTGAAAAGAATGTACTGGCAGCACCTATAGCTACTGGCACTCCCATAGGGCTCTGAGAGCCCGGCGCCCGGGCCTGGCAACAACATATTATTGCACCACATGCCACTGAGTGCAGTTGAGGTGTCTGGATGTTGTCGGCGTCAAAGCTTGCTATCATCAATAGCACAGCCCTTTGGTGGCAACCCCCAGGCATGGCATTGCAGCTATATCCCCAAACTTTACTGCAGCTCTTGCCAATACATGCGCATCTGACCTGTGACTTTCATATTAGGCGGCATCCATACATATGGCCAGCACCGATCTTGGATCAAGCTGAAAGTTAGCCCCTGATACAGCCGTTGCGTGCCTCACCATACTCCTGATATCAATGTTGCTTGCGATGCCAGGACATCTGATCTGATCCCTCATCAAGCTGAAGCAGTTCATGTATGCAAAACTGTACACACCAGCAACCATTTTGCTTGGCTGTTTGGTGTGTACTTTGATTGGTCGAGTGTGTACTGTGTCTCTGTTTGGTACCTTGTCTGCAGCAGGTTTTGCAGGTCTATGCACCAGCATCACAGGGCACCAAAGGTCAATCACACAGCTCTTGCAGCTTTTGCAGCTCAGCTCAGCAAGAGTCTTGTCAACGCATCTGAACTGTTGCATGGCTCAGTCACTTTCACACAGTGAACAGTGTGGCGCAGTCGAGATGTCAAGAAATGGCATCATGAGAGCTTGTTCAACATGAGCAGCACTGAGAGCTATGTGGGTGGCGACCCCTACACATGACACTCAGCTGGCAGCTATTGCCGACGCATCTGATCTGTTGCATGGCTCAGTCAATCTCACACAGTGACGTCAGTTGCAGGTTCCGTTGCATGAGCTAAGCCTTACAGTAACAGCAGCAACAGTCGAATGGTGCCCTGGTGGGACACATACAGTGGCAGACAGCAGCCAGCATCGCCCATCAGTCTAGCATCATTGGCCAGAACAGTTGCACACCGCACAATGGTGTGGTGACATCACCTCAGCCCCGGGAGCAACAGAAGAGTTGCAGAAGCAGACCGCAGCAGCAAAGCCAGCAAGACTTCACAGAGCATTTCACAAATTGTTTGCCATCACCGCCACGGCAGATGACCAGCATGTCACAGTTGCCCAAACAATCTGTTGCTGGCTTGCATGCACTCGGCAAGCATCTAAGCACAGCATCAAGCATAGTCAATGAGCCTCAATGATTCTTTAGCTGGTGTCAGCATCTTGTGAATGGGGTGCTACGTGGGATTGTAAATGTTCTATGTCTGTTCACTGCCTCACAACTACCAGCCTCATTACCACCAGCCACATGCTCTTGCCTCAAACAGCAGTAGTGCGGGAGCTTGCATGTGCAGCCTAATCAATCTGTCCTGTGTGAGCATTACCAAGCAACGTGCACGTGAGTGTTTGACTTGCAGTATTATCAGCTACTACCCATTGAACTATGGCAAGCTAGCAGCAGCACTGGTGCTGGCAGCAGCAGCAGCAGCACTTCCACCATCACCAGCTCCAGAAGACTAGCAGTCACAGGACCATACAGAACAGCAACATAAGATGCCAAGCACATTGCTGTATGCTACATGCAACGGGCCACCGTCCAATATATGCTTCTGCTCCTGCTTTCAGAGTCCTCCGAACCCTCCAAACGCCTGCAGCGTGAGCGAGGCAAGTAGAAGTGACACTAGCAGCAGCAGCAGTAACAGCAGCAACAATGAGCCAACTTACAGAACTCTACTAAGCATTTTGCAATGCTGGCTAAGGCGCCCCGGGTTCGCATGCTAGAGTACTACTATTGTGCAGTACACTTAGCTAAGGCCGCCAAGTTGGCCAAGTGTACTGCACAAATGTTGCCGGTGTAGACATTTAGCTGGAACGGGCACCTCCTTTCCTTTTACTTGTGAAAAAAGACTTGCCAAAAACACGCTCTTACTGTAAAATGAGGGACCTCTGGCCACGAAACAACCCATTGGGTGGGTCCTGAATCAGGACTCCTGATCCAATCAGTTTCATGAGCCCTAATAGTGCTCTAAGAGCCCGTCATTCCCAGATATCACATGTGCTGCTTGCTGTGGGTGCGTCTGTGGGGCGTCAATGTGAACGTCACCTTCCTCACTACCGATTATCGGACCTTGGACAGCCGTGCGCGGTGAGCTGCGTGTGAGCTTCAGTAACGTGTTATTTCCGGCAGGTCGGGTCGACGCGCAGAGTGTGCAGCTAAATGAAGGCCTCATCGAACCGTATTTGTTGCTGACACAGAGCTCTAAGCTGTCAAGTCTCAAGTCCTAATAAAAATACAGCAGCGTAACGCATACGGCTCATACAGTAAACTGCCCCTCGCCTTACTGCCCCCCTCTTTTAAGCCAACAGTACAGCGATTGCGTTGACACTATCCACATTGATCCTGTAGAAATCAAACAATGATTCCTCAGCAATACGAGTATGTGAGAACCTTGGGCAGGGGCAGTTTCGGCGAAGTCGTCGAAGCAATCGACACCAACACCAATCAGCATGTAGCAGTCAAGAAGCTCAAACGCACAGCATTCAACAGACACGTAGAGCCAGAGCTGATGAACCACAGAACGTTGCAGCACCCCTTCATCGTCAGAATGCTGGATGCTTTCCTGACTCCCAATAACATAAACATCGTGATGGAGTTTGCGAACAGCGGCAACCTTTTTGACCTCGTCAACACGCAGAATCGCTTCTCAGAAGATAACGCAAGGTGGGAGGGGCTTCGTTGCTGATGTGGTAGTCGCCTTAGGGCATGTATGGGCTGCACAGCTTACAGCAGCAGTAGCACAACAGTAGCACGGGGGTTGTATCTGGAGTAAGGTCGGCTGATTGCTGTCAGCAGCATCGTACTGTCCGTGCTGTAGTGTCATGCTTATGGTAACTCTTTGATAGCCAATGCACGTGACTAAATTAGTAAGGAAAGGCTTTCCGCCTGGCCTGCTGCTGTTACTGCTGTGCACAAAGAGCGCTGTCAGCTCAGTGGTTGACCATTATCTTTCCTGAATCCTACCAGATCGCTGACGCATACCATCGCTGCCGCTGCTGCTGGTGCTGCTGCTGGTACCACAGGTGTTATTTCCAGCAACTGATTGTTGCCGTTGACTACTGCCACAGAAAAGGCATCTCACACAGAGACATCAAGCTGGAAAACATCCTACTACAGGTAAGACTGATTTATATAGAATCTACTAATCAGCCCTGCTGTGTTGTCACCAGGTTTGGTGCAACGCCTAATGTTGGCTCCAGCAGAGGTTAGGTGGCAGCAGCAGCAGGGAGTGCAGCGACAGACCCATGAAATTGAGTTTTAGGGAAGAGACTCAGATCCCGGTTAGCTCTGAACTCGTTGCATATCCCGCAGATAACGAGTACCCTTACCCGATTGTCGGTGATTGGAATGGTGTTGTCGCAAATTGTGTTTCAGCTCCCAACTGCCATCAACTGCAGGCAGCAACACTCCGGCTCCTGTTAAACTGGCCTATTGCACCTTTACTGGGCTATGCTTCAGTGCAGGACGTTCATTCATGCCCACTGCTGCTGCTGCTGCCAATGCAGGCAAATCCCAACGCCGCAGCAGGAAATGGCGTCAACAATGCTGCTGGCAACAATCGCGCTGCTGCTGCTGCTGTTGATTTCAGCCAGCTGACAGTTAAGCTCTGCGACTTTGGATACAATAAAGCGATGGCACTGGTACCAGAAACGGCAGTGGTGAGCAACGGCTACTGTTCTGGATGTTGCTTGATTTACACCACCATCAGTGACCCTGTCACTAAAGACTATTTCAGCACCGGCAATTCAGTTTGACTACCAGCATGACTTGCACTGTTGATTTGCTCTGCATCCGTGCTTCGAAAGCAGTGTGTTTTGAGCCACATACAGCAGCCCTGTACATGCACAGTCGCTTGTTTGGGGAGTGTTGGAAAGCATCCGACATAGCATAGCAGTGACAAACATGAACTGTTTTAGCAACTCATGCTCATGCAACAATGTGGCGCGTGTAGCATGCTTCTAGTGCATAGGACTCCAGCATGCGGCAGTACATATACACTCGTACAGAAGCATACCAGCAGATCAAATTTCGATCGGCTTTGCTATTTTGGTTTGCCTAGATCGTACTGTGAGCTGACCATGCTGCCGCTGCTGCTGCGTCTGCCGTGCCGTACGCGCAGGGAACTCTACGATACATGAGTCCACAAGTCCTGCACAACTTCGTCTCCCAACGACGAGCCCCATACGACGGAGACCTCGCCGATGTCTGGAGCTGCGGCATCGTACTCTACACGTCGCTCGTCGGACAGTATCCATACGACGTCTCGCAGCTCAACGTCTACCAACAGATGATGCAAATGAGAGCTAGAGCACATCGTACTTCTCCGTACTATAGCAGGCTCAGTGCAGATTGCCGCGATCTGATCGACCGTATGCTTGCGTACGATCCCGCAAACCGGATCACGGTCGCGGAGATCCTGGCGCACAGCTGGTTCGTACGGAATATTCCACCCGGTTTGCTGGATATGAATAGGTACTATCTAGCGCAGCCAGATGGCAACCAGCCGGACGTAGCATTTTTGGAGCGGCTGCTGCGGGTTGTTGCAGCAGGAGGGCAGCAGCAGTAGCAGCAGCAGCTTCAGTAGCCAGAGGAGTGGTGCTTGACAGCTGGACGGTTGCCTTGGTCTTTATGCAGATCCTGTTGCTGCTGCTGTTGCTTCTGGGATTGTAGATAGTGCATTGTTGTAGAGATCAACAACAGCAACTGTATTAAACGCACGAGATTATTGTTTGTGATGTATACCAGGGATTGGGTTTAGGGCTTGAGTTGGTTTGGATGTGGGCCCTTGCATGTTACCATTCTGTCAAGCAGACATCTGCACTTTTAGTGTTCCTTCTAAACAAGAATACATCATGATTGTGTCCTCACACTGGTCACATGTTACACAACACGCTGGTCCTGAGCTTCTTCCCTTCTGCTTGATAACCGGTCTGGAGGTGACTTTGGCAGATGCTGGAAGCGTAGGTTGCTGGCCCTGTAAAACACATGTTCTACTGATCACCTTTTATAGCACAGAATCTGCATCCTCAGTGCTGTGTGTAATGCTATGAGTCATTTTCTGGCTCGCTGGCTAGTGCCGGGAGGGTTTTCAACCCACAGAGTGTTGCCATTAGTTAGAAATTCCAGTTTAACAACCCTAGTTTAGGACACTCCCATAGTGCTGCTGCTGCAAAAAGCAGCAAACATAGATAATCAGGCACGATGTTCAAACAAATTCTTAAGGCTGGATCCTGAGAATAGTACACAGGTCTCTCCTGTGTTGTTGCACATAGTTTTGGTAGGCATATTAAGTTGCATGAGCTAAACTTCATGGTTGTGGTAGACCAGCTGCATGTGTGGACTTGCACACATTCGGGCTGTAGAAACATGGTTGTAGAAAGGGTTCAACCTCTAAAATCATGGCCATTGCCACTGTAGTGGTCAGCAATTTTAGTTCTAAAATCTTTTGAGCTATAGCTCAGCCATGGCCAACTGATAGTAAGTAGACTGTAGACACATCTCCCGGTTGACTGCAGATTGTCTTGTGCTACACTTCCAGATATGAGTGTTTGTTGCCGCTTACGAGCGTATAAACAATGTCGCACACTACTGTTTTTTGCCAGCTGTTCTTGTGGGCGCACAGTTGAGTACTCAGTTATGGGGCTCCCAGCATTTCTGTGCTGTGTGTCTCGGCCTGTGCACTACACGTGTAGTTTTGTCGCTTTGTTGCATCGTTGCAGCAATACGGTGGCCAAACATGTTATAAAAAATAAGTGTATCATATCAGTTCACAGTTTGCAACACAATAGTTGGCACATCTTCAAGTGCAATGATTGCTGGTGTTTCGCATGTCAAAAAGGTTGACAGGTTTTTAATCGTATTGCTTGCTGCATGCTTGTGTAGCATACTCTTGTGCGAGTTGCAGTTGTCGGAGATGTCCTAAGCAATAGTCGGCACAATCATAGTTGTATCACATTCAGATGTACCCAAGTTATGCAGAAACACTTGGGTTACCATTGGTGTTTAATGTTGGTGTCTACTTAAGCTTGCGCGCAAGTTTGAGGATTTTGTTGCACTATGCACATCCATGCACTGGCACGCCAGTGGTGTAAAAAAGCGTTTTTGGCTTGCTGTGTGTGTCTGGCTAGATTTTCTTAGCACCCTATACACCCTGGCTGGTGCCCCTCAGACTGGTTACAGGCTGAGGTTGAAGCGTAATGTCGTCGATACTGACTTCCCAGTCTTAGTGGAAATCATTGAAATCTGATCAGTTCATGAATAATATTTGAATCAACATGTGGCCAGACACGACTACAATGGTGCCCCAATGACCCTGTATGACCCGAATGACCCATACAGAAACATACATAGCCCATGTAGGACTCAGTTACCTCAAGAGAGTCCCATCAAGCCCAACAGAATATGCAAGAATCAAATCAGACACATGGCACGACATGTTGATACATCCGCTGCAACAGAAGCCGATCTGATGCAACAGCACTAGCAGCTGCATCCATGTCCAAGGTTGCTGTGACGTCAGCTGCCTACGCAGTAACAGTAGTAGTAACGCGCCTCTCATGTAACAGCCTGTTACTGGCAGAACTCCTTAGGGTGATATAAGCCAGTCTGCTAATGTCTTACCATAGACATGTTGAATAAACATAGCTACATAGTGTAATTGGTCACCCAGCCGCTGCTGATGCACTGTCTGGGTGTTGCTTTTGATCAACTGCTTGCTGCTGCTACAGTGCCGGCCCTGCTGCTGTCACTGCTGCCGCCACCTGTTGTTCAGTCAGCAAGCCGTCCAATGTTGCCCGGACATCATCAAACAGCAGCAGCAGCAGCAGCAGCAGCTGCTCCTGAGGCAGATCTGCCTCTGAGCCACTGCTGCCAGCAGCAGCAGCAGCAGCAGTAGCGGCTGTAGTAGGGTGCTGGTTCTTCAAAGCGCTGGCTAGTCGTGCCACCACCCTGACACCAGCGCACTGGGAAACAGCCCATGCGTCATGGTCCTCCCCGCATCAACCTACATCAAGTACACCATGGACGCATCAATGCGCTTTGCAGGCCATACGGCAGCGGTGATGCATTGACTTGGAATGGTGGTGTGCAGAGTAATCCTCAACACGGCCACAGTCACACTGGTCAACCGCTGTGACATGACGAGCAAACAGTGGATGGCTAATAGTCCGCACTGGGACATAACTTGAAGCTGCGCTTGATGGGCACTGCCCAATCACAATCTATGTGCATGTAGCCGGGCAAGCACCTCACATTGACTCTGCATCTGAGAGTGTTTGCAAGAGCAGGCACACAGCAGTTGGTATGGCTTCAGGCTCACCTTGCATTGCACACATAGTATCAACCACGTCCTGCCACAGCGGGTGCAGCTCAGGCAACAGATCTGGTGGGGGCTGCTGCTGCTGCTGCTGCTTGTGTGCCATCCAAGTTGCTGCTGTATCGTCACAGAGTCCTGCTACTGCCTGCACGACATCTTACACTGCATGGCATATTAGGGTCATACGAGGCAGAGCCGCTGGCGCCATTGCTGCTTGCTCCTCCTGCTGCTGCTGCTGCTGCTGCTGCTGCTGCTGCTGGCAGCTGTACATGGTAATTGTTATAACCCCGGGTGAAGCCCTCGGTATTTGAGTCAGCGATCTCCAGCTGTGTCGTAATCTATCACAACACTGCTGCTAGCTGCTGCTGCTGCTGCTACCAGGGGTCCCAAATGCTGCTGCTGCTGCTGCTGCTGCTGCTGTGTATAATCAGCATCAGGAGTTGACGGGCCATGGCGCTGGACATGTGATCGTAGCCTCCTGCTGCTGCTGTTGCTGGCAGCACCAGGTCGCGCCCCGTTAGCAGCGGCAGCATCAGAGGTACTTGGTAATGAAAGCGGTCCCAAATGTCTCACATCTGCACAATGGCCTGTGCTAACCGTGCTGCTGCTGCTGCCAGCATTGCATCTGAATCATCATCTGCTGACCCCTCCATCCCGCCAGTGATGCGTAACAGCAGAGCTTCATCCCACTGGAAAGCAAGTTCAAGATCCAGGTCATCAATCACCATATCGATGCTGCCAGCAGCAGCATCAGTACTAGCTGCATCAGCTGGGTCACCTAGATCTGAACCTACAGCAGTCGAGTGGCCCTGCTCGTCATGCTGCTGTAGCTAATTGCACTCTGCTAACTAACCTCGCCACGCGGACTGGGTAGGCGCTAGCTGCACGTGCGCAGGCGCTGTGATACTGTGAGAACCCTACGTAGCGGCAGGCTTCAGAACCCGCAGCTCCGGGGCAAATGCCACGGACAACGGAGCAACGCCAGTTGATTGATGATTTACCAGTCAGCGGTTCATCCCCAGACGTCCGAAGTTTGCTACACCCTTGCGAACGTTCCGGGAGTTCAGATGCATTGCTTTCCAATGATGTAATCGAACCATCGAACGACACTACTTTATTGTCATTAGCAAAGCAATAGGCTGTTGCTTCGGAAGAGTCTTGCGTTAGAGCAGGTGGGCCTTTGTACATGTGGCTGGCTTTCGGCACTGTGTTTAGCTTGGCACCAGGCTCATCGGACTCAGCGCGACAAAGGGGTTCCGGTTATGTAAGAGCTCAAAGAGCTTGTTGGTGTATCTGCGACACGCGTGTGATACGCTCGGTGGCTTCCTGCAGAATTCCGACATACCTGTCCCGAAACCGTGTATGCAGGCATTATGAGCTCTAACCACAGTGAGATAGAGCCGATAGCAGCAGACAACAACGTTCAGGATGTATCGTCACGCCAGGGGTCTGCCAGAGACCAGAGTGCGCCCGGTACCCACATCAGTGACCACCAGAAACCGACACAAGCACCGGCCCAGGAAACCTGGATGTCTGCTGGCAGCGGCGTGCCCTCGGAATCGGGAGCAGTAGGGTCCTCTGGAGGCGGTCCTAACACTTCCACAAACGGTGAAGTGAAGTCAGAAGAGGCAGCCACTGTCAGGCGTCTGCTGCAGCCCTTGTCACAAGACATATATGCACTAACAGTGGCAAGTATCATCAGGGGCGTTCGCGGCACCAGCCTGGCACATGTGCTGTTCGCCATGCTGCTTTCTGCGGTCATGCAACTGGGAATCCTCGTACTGTTGTGGTTAGTGGTGACAAACCCACCTGACGACATTGCAAGCAAAGATGAAGACATCTGGAAGCAACTTGGTCAACTGCAAGGGCAGATCTGTTGGATGCAAGACGCACTGAACAACAGTGGTGTTGACATCACCAAGTGGTCATCAAACAATGGTGCAACTTGCTCAGGTGCTTGGCCAACTGGCAAACATAAACGCAGCTTGGACTCAGTCTGGCAAAGAAAAGAAGTGAGTTTCTGTCCTGGGTCGCAAGTGCAAGCAGATGTGCCAAGTTGGGAAGTTGTCCAGCCATGCCTACTTCACGACACAGGCTCACCTTGCACTCTCAACCAAACTCCCGATTCCTGCTCTGATGTGCTGCAAAATCTTGCCTCCGATCTCAAAGCCTTTGGTCGAGGGTTGCTGCACCCAAGGACTGACCAAATGCGTCCAGCTAATGGGAAAGTCCAAGTTGCGAAGCGGCTTCAAGATGGAGGTTGGAAGTTGTCAAACCTGGCTTGTGGCCCTAGTTCAGATGCACATGTGGATGGCTGGGTTCACGACACTTATGTGGAAGCCATGTATGAAAACTACGATTACCATACATCCATGGCGGATGAGAACTCACCTGACAACCCGGACTGCCTGCATTTGCAGTACAACACAGCACCAACTGTGACAAGCAACGAGAGTTGTGAAATAGGTGTTCGCTCACACGCACGTTGCATAGGCAATGAGCTTGCAGCTTTTGTGTCTGCCTATTTCAGACGAGCCACCCCCCTAAGCAAGCTAGGTGTTGCCAGTCTGTTGCTCAATATGCTGGCATTCCTGGCTTTGGCAGTGTTCGCGCACGACGAAGTTAGGCGCGCAACAACCTTGTGCCATGTTGCAGCGACAGCCGCTGGCATACTTCCTTTGTTTTACCGGACTCCAGATAGCACCTCAAGTAGTGTTCCTGGGATCACTCCAGACGCTACTTGTGTTACAAGCACCCATAGCATTGTTTCTAGGAGTGTCCTGGCAATGCCATATATCTCGCTGCTGCTGCGCTGTACCTTGTTAATCGCACCTATCATTCAATTGTGTGTGGCCATGTTGGTGTTGTTGTCAGCCAGTCTGATGTCGCTGGTGCAAGAGTATCAAGCAAGCAACATACAAGTCATTGTCAACTCAGTAGCGCTGGGGTTTGTGTTAGAGATTGACAATAAGATTGGGCAAACACTTCTTGCACAGCACCCTGCCATCATGCACAAGGAGTTCATACCAATTACGTCTGGCAGTGGCAGGTTGGGTTGCCACACCTGCATGCGCCTAGTCTGCCTCAAAGCGTTTGTTGGCCACGTGTACATGATCTTGATAGGACTTATGGTAGTGATAGAGCCCTTGCTTTTGACGCCTCACGTTGCTGTCCTCCTTGCCTTTGCTTGTTTGATTGAAGGTGGGGGCTTTATCTCAGCAACCAGGACACTCAAGCAGCTAGCAATTGGCAGTACCTGGGGGAGGTTTGTCGTTCAGGGCCCAGGGGTTTGGGACTTGGCGGTCACTACTATATGCCTTAAGTCAAGCAACTTCGAAGATTGTGTAAAGCAAGTGAATGCGGAAGCGCAAGTCAAGTATGCATACTGGCAGCCATCGCTGATGGCCACCATGGGGGTGTTACCTAGCTGCTGGTACAGCATCATGCTTGCAAGCTTTATAATGGTACAATTTTACAAGCCATTGCCGACAGTGGCATTCCGCTGGCCCAAAACCCTCCTAGCGCTACAATCACTTACTGGGGTTTTGATGGGCTTGTTATCAATGGGGTATGTGTTCTTCATACTCGCTCTGGCGGCTGGTTGTTTGGCCCTTGTGACATGGGTATGCATGTTCATGATATGGCCAACATGTCACAGATGGAACTTTGCATCTGCAACAAAGCCTCGGCCATGTTGCTGCAGCTGCAGCATATGCTGCGCTACATGTTGCTGCAGAAACAGGTCTGGTAGCTTGCTGGAGGGGCCGTGTTCAGCAGGGTGCAATGCCTGCTGCACCAGTTGTTGTGGTGCTTGCTGCGACGACCGCTGCTAGACTTTTTTGTTTGAAAGATAACATGACCGTTTTGTACTGGCGCCTTGAGAATGTTCTGATGTAAGTGTCTATTATAGTGTATGTTGCCAACCTTAAGCAGCAGGTGCACACCAAAAAACACCAGGCGGCTTGGTTTAGACCAATGATAGGGTAGTATAGCCGTGCCTGGAGACTTTAGCAGAGACATGTTGCTAGAGGGTGATGGACATGGACAGTGACATGTGTTGTACATGTGTTGCTTTCCCACAGTTGCAGATCCAGCTATGGTTACTTGTTGCTTGTTGTTTGCAATGCTTAGGTTGCCTTGTCTACATTCTTGACATGCTGTCTTTGACCAGTCAAACAGTATGGTATGCACACTCAGTTGTGACAGGCTACATGTGTCTGGCATGGCTACATGTGTCCAGCATGGCATGGTGTGTCACACAGAGTTCTACCGCACCACATAGTGTCTGTGGTGTTTCTGCTGTATGATTGTTCACCAGCATACATACTTCTGCCTTTCATTCGTGCTTGTTTTCCATACCCACAAACTATTATGAAGTTTTACTTCTGTTATGAAGGCTTATTTCCGAGCCTGCGGTGCTCAGTCGTCTCGTGCGTATATATATAAGCTACCCACCAGCCATAGCTCTATGGCCATCGACCCCGCGCCCCAATTCGGAGGCGGAAACAATACGACAGCACCCAAAGCAGTGTCTCGTGCATGATTGATATCATGCCTTAAGTTGGCTCAGCTGAGAATGTTGTAGTGGTTGGCCAGGTGGTCAGCATGAAGCCAGCTATTAGTATACTGTGAACTCCATACTAGTTGAGCCAGTTGGAGCTAGTGAGCTTAGCTGAGAATGTTGTAGTGGTTGGCCAGGTGGTCAGCAGGATATGTATAGGTCCCAGGTGCCGGAAGCGGGATCTGAGAAGCAGGACATGCTTCCTGCTAGTCGTGGTGTTGGAAAGTGTCCGTTGATATCCGCTGGACCTGGCGAGGCTGGGACAGGACTAGCCGCAGCAGGCACATCTGTTGGTAGGCACCGGTTCGCCAATTGCTGTCAACACAAAACCTGCGTTATGGAATTCCTGATACATGCTGCATTGAGGTATTATGATTGGTTTCAGTGCCCAGCTGGCAGGCTATCTGCGTACCAGCAATGTACTCTTGAAGTGTAGTGGGCTGCCCAACAGAAGCGGCTGTGTTCCCTTCCTTTTGGTTGCAGGAGCAGCAGAAGCAGCATCGGCCCCGGGCCACATGTCAGCTGTCACAGAACCAGAACAAGTTGCAGCCGCTGCAATTGACCAGTTGGTTACCGCAAGTGAGCAGTTGGCTGATGCTACACTGCAGGCCACACGGAACGTATACAGTACAGGGAACAGGCCAGGTATACTACTCGTAGACTGCTGCCGTCCAAGAGGCAATTGCCTTGCAAGGCTCTTATCTGATGCGTTGAAGACTAGCGAACGTTATGAACCAGTTGAGATCTGGGACCTGCTCGGGGTTGGCTAGGCTTGCCGAGTTACCAAAAAAACCACCCCATTGCAGATTGTCACATTTGTGGCACGCTGTGGAAGCATGTGTATGTGGTGATGTTACTCTATTGCGAGTGCTCCGACTTCCAGCTGCCTTTTTTGATCGTATGACCAGTTGCACGCCACTCCAGGCTGTTTTGGCACTGCTAGTGATGTGATTACTGGCCAGAATGAATGAATGAATGAGCTCCGCATAGCGCTTTCAAGAGAGCGCTATTACTGGCCATCTGCATCCAGATTGCCGATGAAGAAATTGTCTCCCTGTCACACAGTATCCTGTTTGCATGCACGTAGTCCTTACAGCGACAGCATGTTACATAGTACAGACAATTCTTATTCACTTAACGAGTTATGCCATTGCGCCTCTTTGCAGGAGCAACTGTGTGTGGCGTGGTGGTTGAGATTGAGCTCTCAAAAGCTATCCCGCGGGCAGCTGCAACAGCTTTCGGTGGTATACCTGGCAGCATGCAAGATGCAGTAGCAGTGGATCAGCAGAATGGTGCAGCAATGGGCCGTGTGCGTGCCAGCTTGGCACAAAACGGCACTTTCACAGAGCAGCAGCAACAGCTTCCACATGAGATGTTACATCAGAAACAGCATGACAACGATCAGGATGTTTGGGACAGTTTGTCAGATTGCAGCGTTGATGAAGGCATGTTCTTTGACATAGACGCTGAAGGGCTGGTCTGCAGCTTGGATGATGAAGGGCTGTGCATAGATCTCAGTGCCACTGTGAGCCTGAGGCTGACGCAACAGCATAGTGGTGTCGTGAGCACATAGCAGATCCACACTGGAGCTGTAATGGGGTTGAGTCACCCATAGCGCATCCATCAGGCCATATATATGCTTATGGCATGGAAGAGCCACTTCTGTGTGCGGGAGCGTGCTTTTGCCGCACTGTTGGGCATGCTGTGTCAGCTGTTTCTGCCACAGGTGAGCACTATTTTCAGGTTGGATATGCGACACGCTGTATCTCCAGTATGGGATGTGGCTTGCTTCCGCCATGTGCAGCATGTTGCAAGCAACGCGCTGTCTGAGACTTGGTGACTTGCATGATGCAATACGGCTGGTTGCAGCCAGGGTTAGTCACTTGCAGCCGTTGCTACACAATGGTCATGTACACTGATGGGGAATGCACAAAGATGCGCCTACTAGTAAGCAAGCTGTCGAGCGCGTGTGATCAGCACTACAGTGATGCCTTGAGCGTTTATATGGCAGAGACTGTTCCAGTAAGGCTAGTTGGTGCATGTACAGTTATTGCAGGTCAATAGGGTACTTTCAGCAGCATCTGCTTCTGACCATACATGAAGTACTGTTTGTGCCAAACACGTATGATGTTGTTTGCTGCAACAGGATCACAGCATGCCTGGGATCTTTTATCTCATGAAGGAATTACTTGAAGTGCCAGACATTGGCAGCAAAGAGTGGCATGCATGTGAAGTTGGTTGTGCCGTGTGGGAGCCGATACCCAAGCAGGACTGTGAACAGCATAAAGACGATTGCTGTAGATGCAAAGGCAACAGGTTCATGATTGTTTTGGGAAAGCTGGGTCCTGTTAGGGTGAGTAGGGGTTTGTGAACATGTGAACACGGTTAAATTGTCACCTGGCCCCTAGACACAACCATGTCTTTTGCTATTGCACTGCAATCAGGGTTCAGGAGCGTACTAGACTGCAGCTGAAGATGTTGTGTTGCCAGTGTCAAGTAGATTGGCTGAGTATACTCAGCCCGGGCGTACGTAACGGGCTGCAGGAGCCTGACATTGATCTGATATGGTATTTGGCTACCTGATAATGTTGTAGAGGTTTTGGTTTGTGCTGCCAGGAGTCAGCATCAAGGAGCAAATTGCTGGACCCCGAATCTGGTGACGCTTAATGGCAGAGAAGGTCAGGGCTGTGGGCAAAATTTGGGAACAGCAGTGAGTTTCAGAGGCTCAACACAGCAGTCGCCGGATTGCTGACAAGCAGAGATCACGGAGTGACTGAATTAGGATCTGATTTTGCCCAGCCATACAACTTTGTCACCCACTCAACCGGGCTGTTGTTCATGAGGTGGGTGCATCTGCAAAGACGTCCCTGATGTTTCATGCTTGTGATGTCAGCTGCAAACACGTATGATTGTTACTCTCAGCTGACTGCATTCGAAGAGCGCCCAATTGGCACACTTTGGTAACCTGAACCGGCCTTTCTGACAGCTTGCATGTCACTGCCGCGCAGCAGTGCAAGCTTGGGAAGCATGATTGTGGCTTGTTGGTTTCGCCCTGCTGGTCACGAACTCCTGCCGTCTGACAGTAGGCCGTGAGCGTCACATGAGCCCTGGATTCGGTACATTTAGGATGCACCTGTGGCAGTGGCGTTGTATAGCATTGTGGGGGGTTGCATTGTCACCTATTTTTCACTTCCAGTGATTGCGCTGGACATGCTCCTGCAGGTATGCTTGCTTGTCAAACAGTGGATCTGCCCGCAAGGAATGGCAGAAGCTGGTAGTGTGTATTGAGGGTGCAACAGAACCAGCTGTCATGGATGCCTTCCTGCGTCCCCTGGTTGACAGTCTCAAGCGGTTGGCGCCCAAGCAGCCTGCAGCTGCAAGTGATCAGCAGGAATCACAGCAGGAGCAGCAAGCAGCAGCAAGCACTCACCAGCAAGGTATGAACGTATGCAATGACCTGGAGGGGCAGCGTCAAGATGCAGCTGCAGGACATCAGCAGGATCTGCAGCAGCAGGTGTCACCAGAGCCACAAAACGGCATGCACAACAGGATTTGACTGTCGGCAAGCTATGGTAAGTAGTTGTCAAGCTGTTGTCCACGCGCATTGCCGTTTTGGGACTCACTGCTAGCTGTTGTACTGATTGCCGCTATAGTGTGCAAACATTCTATGATTTCAGCGTGCGATTGCCCCGTTGGTGGTGTCTTGTATTGTCAATGTGCAAGCAGCTGCATGCAACAGATGCTGCGTCCACTCACTCATTGGCTGGGCATGGCCCCTGCTGATGAACATTAGCATGTATGAATCCTGTGTGCATATAAATGCACCCATGTAACTGCCCGCAACCTGACACGAGTGCACTCTCACTGGTCTTACATTTGCAGAGCAGAGGGTTCGAGTTACACCAGTCAGGCGTGACAGCAGCGGGGCAAGAGTTGGTGGCAAGGCTTTCATCCATTTTGCGGCTGTGGGCAGTGTATACGCCGACTCCCCTGCAAGGCCAAGCTGATGCGCAACATCATGCCATGGACAGCTTGTTTGACTTGTGCCTTTTGCAAGCTGATTGGCACCAAGATGGGCACTATGATCTGATATCTGGGGTATGCTTCCCCAGTCTGGGCAACTGAGGGCCCTGGCAGCGCAAGGAGTAACTTGGAACTGTTCCAAATGGGGGTGGATGATCAAGCAAGGTTGCTTACAGAACAGGAGATGAAGGCGCACGCAACTGTGGCAGAGTAATAACCAGGTTGTGGCGAACACATAAACCTCTCAAGTGATAGCCAGTGTCAATGCAGTGGTCATCAGTCTCAGAAGCTGCAGCTCAGCCAACTAGTAGCAGGTTCACATTAAACACCATCTCCCAGTTGGCTCCTAGTTGCCATGCGCTGCCATCCCAAATATGAGTACACTAGTGTGTGTTGCCGCTTATTAGCGTATAACAATGCGACACACTACTGTTTTTTGCCAGCTGCTCTTGTGGGCGCACACTTGCGGAGCTCCAAACAACTCTGTGCTGTGTATCTCATCCTGTGTTGTTCTGTGCAAAATACAATGCTTTGTTGCAGTGGCCAACCATGTTGGTGTATCATATGCTGTCTTGAGGATTTCTGAACGAAAGTCGCACACTGTGGCTTGCCACATACTAGCAAGTTGCTATGAGTGGTTGTGTTTTACATTTCACAAGGGTTGACACGTTTTTGTTCGTGCATTGCTTGCTGCATGCTTGTGCGGCATATTGTCATGCGAGTTGCAGTCGTTGTGAGGATGTACAAGCAGTAGCCGACACAATAGATGTATCACAATCAGATGTACTCAGGTCTTGCATGCCATGTGCGGCACATGCGTCACTAAAGGTGTTGGGTGTTGGTGTCTGATCTTGCAACTTGGCAGCCTTGCTACTAGTAGTATGCTGTACAACCTCTGGGCCCTGATATAGAATTTGTTATTGAGTTGGCTCCTGGCAGGCATCAAGGAAGATTGTATACATGCTCGGACCCGAAGTTCAGAGCAGTCGATGGTGGCGCAGGAGTGTTGAACCCGACTTTACTGCTGCTTGGGTGACAACCTGCAGATCATGCACTTAAGCTTGGGATTAACCAAGCTTTCGCAACTGAAACCAACAAATAATTAAACCAGAGGAATCCTTGTCAAGCACTCAATCTATGTTTTGGCTCTTATGTCCGGCTTATGCAGCTAGATGCGCACATTTAGCTAGGTATGTAACTCAAGGTAGCATTATGACATGCACGGCCAGTGCACACACACATCGGGACAGCAACTGCATAACAATATGCCAATGTGCATTCACTGTCAGTCGGCACAACTGGCAGCCTGCCGCGCCTCGTCAGCCCCATGCCATTGTGCAACACACACGCACCCGGTGCGTTTGATGGTGGCACCAGCAAAGTGTCAAAAGGGGCGCAACCCATGACCGGCATCTTCCAAACTGATGCAACAAATTCGCTCGATGCCGGATTTACAAAATAACCAGGATAACAACAACATGGCAACCGCCGCTGCCAAGACAAACCATGTACGCCGCAACTGCTGCTGCCATCCAAGGCCCCTGTGGCGTGTCAGATTGCCCAGGCCAGCATCAGCAGCACACTGCACACAGGGACCTCACGGGATAAACCCTGCTGGTTGACTGTACAATCAAACACATCTGTATAGTACTGCGAAACCAACATATTGTTCCTATATACACCATCTGCCCGGCAGGGGCACTCGGCCAGCATGGACTGATCATCATGATAACAAACAATACCAAGGCGCTGTGCAGCACGACAACCAACATGGCCGACAAACAAACCTGCATGCCATGCATGCAAAAAGTTTTCTCTAACGTAACCATAGGCCGGACACTCCAGGGCGACACATGGCAGGTCCTCTCTGCTATCACGTTGGCGAGCCAGCAAACGCTGGTGTCACACCAACCTAGCACAACTGCCAGCAACACCACACAATTTGCAGACACGGCCATTGCGCCCATGAGCGTAGCTTCTGCCCGCAAGATGTTGGCCCCCTAATCAATTCCTAGCTAAACACTGCAGTTGCTGGTATGACAAGCATAACTTTGGGTACCTCGGGGCATTTTCTCTAGTATATATAACATCATCCAACAAGAGGCAGGGTGCACCCACAACCAATGTGCACAAAGCCAAACAGTGTTGAATAGCCCCACCTGCCCAGGGATCCACACCCAGGCCCAAGTGCTGCAGTGTCAACAAGTGCCGGCCATGATATTCAATATCATGATGTCGACTACATTGCACTGCCGCCCTGGTAACTGCCAAACCCTGCACTGACGCCACTGACACCCCGGCACTGCCCGGACGCCATTGCACTGCAGACAGCACAAACAGACGCTAGCGCTCCAAAAACACAGGAACTTGAAGGACCAGCAATCAGTACAACCCGCCAGCAGCAGTGCTATGTCAGGCGACCAAGCCTGATAAGCCAATCTAGACGCAGCCATGCCTGCCAATATCTCCCACCAACTAGCTTAATAGTAACCAACAATACAATATTGGGTTGCGATGAAACTCACGCAGCAAGGTTTGTCTACAGCAGTTTTCTGAAAGCACTAGATGTAATGCCAAAGAACTTACAATGCGTCTGATCAGCATGACATACTATGCCAGTAAATGCCATGTACATCTTATCACTATATGTACCATCTGTAATTGATGCGGATCAACAGCAAGCTCGATAGGTTGCAACCTGTTGTGCGGGGTTGTCATTCGACGATGCATGAGACCACCGCCACCACCAGCGTGGCAAGCAACATCATAACATTGTTGTTCACAAACATGCGTGCTGTTGAGTTGGATCTAGCTGGGCCGGGCCTATTAGACGTTGCTTCTTTTATACGTGCGATAACTTCTGGACACTTGTCTTGACCTTGGTCCTGCCTGTCGGAAACTGGCTCTGTAAGGCATTTGCTGTAGGCTGTCACCGTAGCTGGTGTGAAGGCGTTGAGGGCGAGGTATTGCTGCGCTTCCATTTGATAACATGTCAAAAAGACTTCTTGGGCTGTCCTGTTCAGGCCGGAGCCCGTCAGGCTGGCCGCGTACAACAACTCCTCCACATATGCCGAAGCCGTCGCGTCAGGTTTCAGCCCGTTGGTACCCGTTGCGCAGCCACAAGTGGCACAATATTCTGCCAATGCCATATCTCCAGCGGTCATGGCGGTTGGATCTGCATGCAGCGGCACATACGGCATCAGACATTTGGTTCGGTCCATCTGTTGAGGCAAGGCAACAACGTTTCAGGTTGCTAGGCAGTGGCTGCTGAAAACGAATGCCCGCAAAAG
The DNA here is from genome assembly GCA_002588565.1 of Coelastrella sp. UTEX B 3026. NCBI lineage: Eukaryota > Viridiplantae > Chlorophyta > Chlorophyceae > Sphaeropleales > Scenedesmaceae > Coelastrella > Coelastrella sp. UTEX B 3026. The sequence continues at coordinate 30,535 of NSMO01000031.1, forward strand.
CCATTTAAAGGCTGCACTACGTAGTGTATACACTTATGATGCTAGTTGTTGACTTGGTGTTGTATGATCATGCACTAGTGGTGGGATATCTTGCCTTGATGGAGCTTTGCAATCCATTGAGCAATTGGCTCGGGAACGGTACATATCACTGCTGATTTTCAAACAGTACTGCGCCAATACCGTTCTCTACAAGACACCGATGCATTGAGTTGGGGCTAGCGCTTTTGCGTATCTCATACACCGGGCATACATACCGGGCTACCATAGCTAGCTCCGCTAGGCATTATCTGTCCTGACTCACCGCAAGCCGTCTTGACCACCTGGACATCTTCAACTGTCATTTTGCTAAGGTTGTCGACTGTGTAAGGGCACGTTGTACTCTGCGCAGCTGCCCCTGTTGCCAGTGCTAGCAACACCGCCAAAAGTGCACACGCTCCGTACGCCGCACGCTTGCCCATGCTGAACGCGACCAGTCGCTGTGATTCTGAATCTGCACCGCCTGCCTGCAATTCGCAGCGGTCAGTTGTGCGTTGAGGTGTCCGAACAAGCAGGAGCGAGTTCTTGTCGTAAGTTGTGCAGTACTGAGCACTACTGTTCTCAAAACGAGCTGGATGTTTTTTTGGCAATGAGCACTCTAAATCTGTTGTATTGGAAAAAACGTACCAAAAGGTCCCAAGACAACCGCGACTGTCAGCTTCTGGATCTAGCACGCTGCCCTTCTGGTGGGAACGCACAGGACAAGCGGAAGTTGCTTGTGTTGTGAGGGCTCCTGGACTGTTTCAAGCAACGGAATACTTATACTAGTTTGAAGTGTGTCTCGCAAACATCTTGCTCAGTCCTCCAAGACATCAGAGCCTATATAGTTCTCCTCGCTCGATCGACCTTCCACTCGTGCGACAGCTTCACCTGCCTTGCATGATTAAGCTCGCCTAAGCTTCACACCAACCCTGAAGGTTGATTTACCCTCATGCTCGCATGAGAAGCTCGATAGTTCAGGGCAAGCTTACCAGCACTGCTCGGTAGCTTTCCCTTCAGTCCCAGCCTTAAGGCTCAAGCTTGAGCGCTCACTGTGCTGGTGCAGTAACGCTATCCACGCGCTAAAAAACGCTAATTCACACTATGTGTGACCCGATCAAACCGCTAGTGCACATATTTGCTATTCCATCAGCGCTCTAACAGCGACAGCTGCTGATGGGGCGCGAGATAGTGGCCTGGGATAGGCCTGCGATACCCCAAGAGAGCGTTGTGCGATCTTGTGATTAGTGCGTTGACTGCCAATAGTGTACAGACTGCTGGGGCCTGTTATCAACCAGAAACAGGCTAGACATTCAGGTGTATCAGCACACAGCTGTTCTGCAACAGTAGATACAAGATATAGCACAGCAGATGCACCACATATTTCCCCTGCTGCTAGCAACCCCATGACCGACTACAGTGGCTACTCACTGGCAAAGACATCGTGATGCAGATCAAGCACTGCAGTACTACTGCAGATCGGATCGACGGCGCTGACAAACCGAATATGCCATGCAATTGTTGTGATAGAATTGAGCCATGCAACAGGTTAGATGCGCGATTGTTGTATTATTACTCACTCATGCAGCCCTTAAGGGCAAGCTTTGCCATTACCTTGTGCTTGTTATGCACTCAACAGCTCCAACATGTCAGACTGTGTAATCAGTGATCGAGAAATTGCAATAATCAAATGCGCTGACAACATGGCATGACAGCTCTTGCCAGCGCATCTATTTTGTTTGCATTGGCTCAGTCTCTTTTACATACCATCCATGAGTCATGCTCAATCTTTCAACAGTGTGGCCCAGGGCCTAGATGAACCTTTGCACTGTCATCGCTACAGCCTCATTGACTGGGCGATGTCCCGGGGACTGATGCTGATCAGGGTAACCTGGCTGGCTCCAGTCGAGGTGCTGTGATTCGGCAGTTGCAATCTTCGCAGCTGGCCTTGCTATGCCGCTTTACAACCCTGGGGCTCTGATATAGAATCCGTTGATGAGTTGGCGCCTCGCCACACAAAGTCAGGCAGGCGCCAGGGAAGAGCGAATGCATGCTCAATGGTTGCGGAGGAGTGTCCAACCAGGGCAATTTCTAGAAATGCCACAACAGCAGTCACCCCATCTATAGCTCGTTTCAATTGTAATGCCTTAACAAGCACATGCATCAAGAAAAGCAACCCAGCATGACATAAATGTTGACATACGAGCCCACTTCGACCATTGGCCCTTGGGTGTCTAGTCTTTCAGATACTTCTAGCAACTTGCCCTTTGAAATCGAAACTACTGGCTTTCCGCGACCGCAAAAGCAGGTACCCCAAACTCGATAACATGTGGCTGAAGAGGAGCAAGCAGACCATTGGTATCGGTAGTTCAAACAGAATCTGCCCAACCAGCTGTTGGTGACCTCTGGTGGTCTCAACAGCGATCATCAAACTGGATGAAAACTTGAGCAGCTGCAATTTGCAGCTTAATAAGCCTGCCAAGTGACAACATACGTATATACCCAGTTATTGCCAATTTGTATTCCTGGATATTGCCAATTTATACTCCTAAATATTGGCTCAAAAGGTACATTGTATGCTCAAATTGCGATCACTTAATCATCCAGCAACCAGAGCGGTGGCCGGTTCATCATACCAGCAGATGCACACACCGGCTGAGCACACACGGTGCATATGAGTTGTTCGTCTGTTGTGTATTCTGCACATAGCCGGTGTACTCATCCCTGCCACAAGTTTTTGAACATCGTATACAATGTACACGTCAGCAAGACTAGCTTTGTAGTACAATGCCACAGGCCAGCAAGTCTTTGCACATCATTCATGTAAGCTACCCACCAGCCATAGCACTAAGGCCATCGGCCCCGCGGCCCATTTCAGAAGCTGAAACAACAGCACCCAAAGCAGCGATTCTATAACTGCCATACTTGCACCGAAGGTGCAAACTCCAAGCATCCATCAAATACCGAGTGATGTAAGGGAGCACACATGTCAACCCCAATGATAATCCGAAACAAACCGATAAATCCGAAACATGCGTCTGACTGCCAATCATAGCATGCATGAATTCAATTTCTGAGCACATTCAGGAACACATCAATACCATTATACATGGTTGACCTCGGGCTCTGCAACCCGGGGCAATGAAACAAACATGTGCAAGTGTCTCATCCGCAGAGGAGCATACATGACACACACTAGTAACCAGACGCTTTGGAGAGCTTCTTCGCCGGTCCGACCGATGATGTCAGGCTGTTGAAACCCAACTGTGCCACGGTGCATGCACGGGCAAACACCACAATCAAACACGCAAGAGTAAGTCAACACCATAGCAAGGTGACAACCAACGTAGATATGGACTGCAAGACTTCAACGTTAACTTTCTGACGTTGGCTGGGTTGACCCAGTCAACATATCTCTTCAGTGTGGTCTTCTCCAACGGGGTGATCAGGGTCACATGTTCATGCCACACTGACTTCCCTCGGCTCTTAATAACAGACATACATGCTTAATAACCAGACACATTGGCACCCAATGTACTCTTTCTTGCAAAGCAAACCCATTCTCACCTTTCACCTATTCACTACCTTTGCCAAGGCAGACATACTGATCTGCCTTGGTGTGTCCAACATGCGAAGATTATTGAGCCGTGCAACAGGTCAGTCCAACATGCATCAATCACTTGCTTTGGCAACCGTTCAGCCAGCATCAGTCGCAAACTGGCATAAAACAACATCCTAACACGCTCATGTAACCACGTATGCACAGGCTTCAGACCCCATTCTGCAAGCAATGCTTCATTGCATGGCTTTTGGGACAATAAATGCATGCATAACTTGATCAATTTTATCATCCCCACTTCTTTGCACATCATCTGTGTGTACACTGCCATGCATAAGCTGTGTCAGCACATGCATCTGTTGTGTTGGTTCGGTGATTTATTAGTATTCTACATTGCCCCAGCAGATTGAACACAGGACGCGATCAAGACACATAATAACCAAGGAGAGAACATGATGCAACGACATATGTGCCACGGCTGCTCTAGCCGACATCAAGAAGCTACAAACGGTGATTGCCAACAACCCAGAGCGCACTTGTTGTATACAGTCTGATGTATCACCTGCAAATGGCCGGCCAATATGCCAGAATACCATTGGTGGCCTGCATTATCCGTATAGCACTTCATCAGTCCCTACAAGGGGCACTAGATCACCATGGGGTGGCTCTGAAGCCACTACAACAGAGCATATTTACCGCAATAAACGTTGCAAGCCGTGGTGCCCAAATAACCAAGGGCCCCTACACAGATACTAGACAACCCTAGACAGATACTAGACAACCCTTGTAACTGCAGCTAGGCGACAAAGTTACTGTTTGGCCTACACAAGGGATATCACAAAAGCGTTATCACTACCAGCTGCATTTGCCATTATAATGGCTGACTCGCAGAGTCAGAGTACACCTGCATCAACTGTACAGCACTACACCAGTCTTCACATTTAGCACTGGACCGCCATTGACCGACCTCCGTAAAGCACTCATATTTGCTTGCCTAGCTATAGCCTCGCCAGAGGCAAAGCCCCTAGGCATTATCAGGCAGCTTTCCACGGCTATTGTCTCAGAAAAGCTGAGTTTGTTATGTTCCAGCCGATGGGTTTAGTGTGTGGACTCCGGCTAGCCACAACATCAAGCACCTTCTTCCCCGGCCCACCCAATGCTAGATGACAGCTAGCATGCATAGATGCAAAGTATTTGCCCAATTTATATCATCAAATCACCCTATGTTGTATACACAACGCCAGTGACCAATCTGAACACACTGACCCATGTGACAGCGCCCTCAATCACACAATGCGTGTTGTCTTCTGTACGTATATGTCCAGTAATATGGCACTTGCCGATTGTAACTGATATAGGTGTTATATCCCATGTCATATCCCTTGTTATGATTGTTATGTCTTGTCCTTGTCCTCCGGTACCAGCCTAGGCTTTGGGCCGTTCTGGGCGCATCTGCTGCTGCTGCCGCCGCTGCTGCCGCCGCTGCTGCCGATCCCTGCGGCTGCTGTACTGCTGCTGCTGCATTGGTCTCTTGGGGACATTCTGGTACCGTACCGACAGGATCCAAAGTTTGCATGTACCGCTGTACCGCACTTGTACCGACGTTGTTACCATCCACTGTACCGTCAGTTTTTGGCCTGCAGTACACTGTCAATGATTGCTGTACAGCACCTCCGAGCCGTTGTACCGATGATGTACCGCCAGTTTGCACGTTGTTACTGCCTGTACTGCCAGCTGCTGGTACCGTTGTACTGCTGCTGTACCAATGGGATTCCCACTAATCTGTACAGGCGGTACCATCCGGTACAAACGTACCGTCAGGGCAATCTGGTGTTGTACCGGTACAGACCGAGCCCGAGATACAGCTGGTTTGTGCAGCACAAGTGGTGCCGGCTGGCAGTAGATCGTACCTGCATGCAGCAGCAGCAGCGGCAGCAGCGGTAGATCTCAGGTTTGTGTGGACATCAAGCACAAGAATTACGTTGCTTTGTGCATAACAACTGGTGTTGGCTGGCAGTAGATTGTACCTGCGCAGGTACAATCTACTGCCACCATGCGTGAAGCGGCAGTTGCGGTAGAACACATTCATCTTGGACGCCAAGCACACAGGAGAGACTCTGAGCTCGGAACCGGCTCTGCATAAAATGGCGTTGGCTGGCAGTGGGTTGTACCTGCTGCAGATGCGGCAGCAACACTGCTACCGTAGATTGGCAATCTACTGCCATCATCATGCGTGCTGCTGCTACTGATTTTGCTGCCAGTGCATTGTACATCTTTACAAGACGACTAGGTGCAGTGTAGCAAGTTTTGAGGTTCAGCCCCATACAACTTGAACTTGAACCAGAAGAAACAAACAAGAGTAATAAAGCGTAGCAACACATGGGGAGATGGGAGCACCTATGTGTCATCCAGGAAATTGTTTTCTGTGCCCAATGCCATCACATTGCAACACTGGTAGCGAAATCAGGTTCCGCTACTAGTGTTACATAAAAAACAGGAACTAATTTCCGGATGACACACACGGCTCCCACCCCCCTATGTGTTGTAGCACAGTGTCTTAATCATGTGTTCACTTGCAGTGCCAAGTTCTTGGCTTACATCTGACAAGCAATGTGTCCAGCCCCTGAGGTCCAGCCTCATACTGTATCTCCGAGATAAAGCTTATCCCATAAAAGAAACTTTCTTTTATGCCAAGATTAACGATGTCTTAATGTTGTGCTCACGGAAGTAAGCAGTGCCAGGGTCTTGGCTTGTATCTGATGACCAATGTATCCAGACCGTGAGGTTCAGCCCTGATGCAATTGAACCATAAAAGAAAACGAATATAGGACCCTGAACAATTATTGCACCTCATACAACTCATTGCACCTCATACAACTCAAACCAGAAGAAAACCCAAAGTAAAAATGATGTCTTGAACAAAGAATGGCCTACTTGCAGTGCAAGGATCTTGGTTGGTATTGTATTTGCGAAGTTTTCAGGTCTTGCGGTTCAGTCTGAAACCAAACAAAAGCAATGATGCATTGCCAAAGCTTGTGACAAGTTTTGAGCCTCATACAGCATGAACCAGACAACCAAACAAAAGCAGTGTGCTCACTTGCAGTGCCATGTTCTTGAGTTGTATCTGACATGCGATGTATCCAGCCCGTGAGGTTCAGCCTTCACCCTTTTGCAGTAGGTGGCACCAGTGCAGGCTGACTTCTGAACGAGTGTACCTGCAGTAGCAGCAGCAGCAGTAGGTGCACAAACAGCAGCCGGAGGACCTGAGTCGTTTGCGGGCCGCAACTCCTACATGGCAAAGCTGAGTACATCTGCTGCATTGTAACCAACATCAGAGAAACAGAACTGCTTTTTGCAGCCGCAGTAAACAGTCACAACTGGCAACCAGACGGTCCTTGTACTATCTACTCTGTGGTAAACCATCACAGTGGTTTAGTTCCCAATGCATATGTTTGGCCGAATGCATTTCAGCGATAAATGCTACCCGTAATACCTGATTTTGAATCCACACAGCGGGGTAGCCCCCACGTCGGACATTTGACCAACACCGGAATCGGCGGGCTTGGACTCGGACTTGGACTTGGACTTGGACTCGGACTTGGACTCGGAGGAACCGGTGTCGGACTTGGAGGAACCGATGGCGGACTCGGAATAACCGGCGGCGGTGTTGGAGGAACCGTTGGCGGACTTGGAGTAACCGGTGGCGGACTTGGAGGAACTGATGGCGGACTCGGCGTAACCGGTGGCGGAACCGTTGGCGGACTCGGAGTAACCGGTGGCGGACTTGGAATAACCGGTGGTGGACTTGGAGGAACTGATGGCGGCCTCGGAATAACCGGCGGCTGTCTTGGAGGAACCGTTGGCGGACTCGGTGTCGGATTTGAGCCTCCTTTGATGGCGTCCCTCACACAGTTGTATGCGGCGAGCGGATTCAAGATCCCGCCGCCGATAGTACGGGTCGGGTGTTGGTCTGCAATAACATGACAATTGTTTTATGAATCCCTCCTTTGACATGATATTGAGGGTTGTTTCACCTTGGCCGACGTGGTTCAACTATTATTTCTAGGCTACAACAGGGTTGGTAACACATTGGGAAGTGGTCCTGTAGGCAACCATGCCAAAGCGGCAGACTTCGTATCAACATCACGGTAGGGAATGTAGAGTCGCCCTGACACACACACACTAACCTCCCTCAACTTACGCTAGTACTCTCCAGTACTGTCTCCTCAAAGCGCACGGTAGGGATTGTGGAGTCGCCCCGACACACACAGTACCCTCCCTCAACTTACGCTAGCGCTCTCTTGAAAGTGCTACGCGGAGCTCATTCAAAGCGCTACGCGGAGCTCATTCATTCAGGCAGTTGCGCCACTGGTTGGCAACCAGCTAGAAAGCCAAAGCAGTGTACTATACGTAGTGTACAGCACCAAAGTTTACCCCCCCCCCCCCCTTCTTTCCCCAGAGACACACACCAGCCTCGTGAAGAGAGCACAACAGGATTTACCTGGTGGTCGTACTTTTGTTGTTGCTGTGCGCGTTAGGCATCTCACCACTGTTCGTGCTTTGGCAGTTGGAAACATGTTACGAATCACCATAATGACGCCAGTGACATGGAGGGCAGCCTGTGGCGGCAGCAGCAGCAACAGCACAGATGACCATGATGGCAGCAGCAGATATTTTTGTTGATGAATGAGTGAGCTGCGCATAGCGCTTTCAAGAGATCGCTAGCGTAAGTTAAGGGAGGGTGATGTGTGTGTTGGGGCGACTTCACATTCCCTACCGTTATTTTTTTTGATGTGGTTGGCAGGGCAGTTCACTGTTGCTGCTTTCATTGTTGAATAACCATTACGGATCACCATAATGACGCCAATCACATGGATGGCAGCATGCAGCAGCAGCAGCAAGGGCAGCAACAGTGTTGGTTGTGCTTGTCAGTGAAGCCGTTACGCAGGGAAAACGGGACGAACACCAATATGATGGGGCCGTGGACTGTTGTTTCAAGCATGAGTTAACCACAGCTCAATTAAAGCGTGTCAAAGCATGTTCAGAAAGCTGAGTTTATTACATGTGCCAGCCGGTGGGATTTAACCTGTGGACTCCGGCTAGCCACAATAGTAAGCACCTTATTTCCTGGCCCACTCAATGCTAGATGGCAGCTAGTATGCATAGCTGAGTATATATAGCACAGTCAGGCAGTTGATCAGAATGCTTGATCTGGCTTTTGGCTGTTGAGATTAGCTTTATGACAACACCGATGACAACACCAACGGTAGGGAATGTGAAGTCGACCCGACACACACATTACCCTCCCTCAAGTTACGCTAGCGCTCTCTTGAAAGCGCTATGCGGAGCTCATTCATTCATTCATTCATGACAACACCGACCATGACAACACTGATGACATGTGGGGCAGCCTGCAGCCGCTGCAGTGGTCATCTGTCAGTTTGGTAGTTTTGTTTGAGTTATATTTTCCTAATGGGTTAAGAAATTCATCTGTAGTATATACCTTATCTGTACCTAGAATATGTAAGCAGTCACATGCCTGAAACAAATCAGCAACAACATCAACACCTTCATCGACACATGATGGCCAGCCTTACCATGCTGGTGCCTTGAATTCCCTCCTAATGACTGGTAACGCCGAAACCAGTAGCCAATGTAGCTTCATGAGTGTTTGTACAAGTTACGTGAATCACTGATAGAAATTGACCTCAGGCCTTTACAAGCAAGCCTTACCATGCTTGTGCCTGACTTTCTGGCCCATCTCCAGCGGTAACGGCTTGATAAGTTGCCATTGAAATATGTCAGGGAGTCGGATAAGATATCTGTGCCTGGCGCTGCCACTCTCACTGCGGCACCTGCGGCGGCAGCAGTAGGGGCATCATAAGACATCAGGCCTGAATAGTTACTGGCATATCATGTCAGACGTACGAAAGACAAAGTCTGTGGGTGGTACTGCCAATGTGACTGCTGCAACTGCAGCAGCAGCACCTGCAGCAGCACCTCAGGCTGGCTGCAGCAGCAGCAGCAGCCTACTGAGTAGCAGTAGTAGTAGTAGTAGTCGCCTTGCCAGAGTAGATTCTGAGTTAAATTTGCCATTATGGGAGAAAACTTGAAAGATGTATGTGATGGCCGCTGCCAATAGTTCTCAGGAGCATGCAGCAGCAGCACCTCCTGCAGCAGCAGCAGCAGCAGCAGCTGCCACAGCGGCGGCAGCAGCAGCAGCAGCACCTGCAACAGCGGCGGCAGCAGCAGCAGCAGCGGCAGCAGCGGTGGGACCACGTTACAAAATTTATTGGTATGTGGGATTGCTGTCTGATCAGGTCCGATTATCTAAAAAGATCATTGTGCTGGGCGCCACGTTCCATGATCTACAGGTCTGATAAATTGCTGCCCGATCAACTCCAATCAGTTGACAAGATCTGTGTGCAAGGCGATGCCAGCTTGACTGCAGCAGTAGCAGCAGCGTCGTCGGCGGTGACAGGACCGCATCCTTGTACTGCAGTTCTGCAGTAGCTGCCACATCAGGCGAGATCACCTGCAAAGAAGATTTTTGCAACCTGCTGCCTGTGTGGTAACTCACAAACCATCACCCCAACTCTATTGTTGGGATTTGCAGTGTAGGCTCCCAACTGGCACACTTGGTACCGATGACTTGGAAAGCTGAGTTTATTACATGCGTCAACTGATGTAATTCAGTCTGTGAAGTCCGGCTAGCCACAACATGAAGGACAAATTTCGCTGCAACCCCACTTAAGGCACTAATGGCACGCCTTCAGCATGTACACTTGTTTGAAACTGTATGTGTGGATAACCGGTCCACTCATTGACATTGCTGACCTGGTCCACTCATTGACATTGCTGAACTCTGCTAGCTTGCCCTGTTTAGCTGAACTGCTATACTCATTGACATTGCTGAACTCTGCTAGCTTGCCCTGTTTAGCTGAACTGCTATACTCATTGACATTGCTGAACTCTGCTAGCTTGACCTGTTCATATACACAGACTGGTGTGTCAAGCCAAGTGTGCCGCACGTTCCGTCATCAATATCTGATACTGTTACTAACGCCGGGCGTGATACTAGCAATTGTCAAGGCCAAGTGTCTGTATATGTTGGTATAGTTTCTTTTCGTTCATAATGCTCACCATAGTTGCTGTCGTTTGCTAGTCTGCCCTTGTCATCGATGTTTGCTACAGCCAACACACACTCTGGAAACTCCTCTGCAAGTCTTGCTGGCCACCTGCAGCAGCAGCAGCAACAGCAGCCGCAGCAGCATGTTGTTACAGCCTATGCTTGTGAGGAGAACTGTTCGCGTGAACGGCAGTCGTGGCCGGACCGGAACAAGTAACAGGAACATTTGGATGACAGAAGTGTATTGATCAATAATGCCCAGGAATGGAGACCCTGGCGGCCTATTGTGTTGGGCTAGTGATATTTTGTAAGGTTCTGTTCTGTCGCTGCGAGATCTTCACTTACACGCCTTCATGCTTGGCGCCGTTGATCAAAATCCCGGAGCTGCTGATGTCGGCCGCATCATTTCCCGCCGATGCGACGACGATCCCGTCTTTGTCACATACGAACTGCTTAACCGAGTCTCGCTGCAGATTGGCCTCGGCTTTGGAAGAAAACCCGCCGAGCGATAAGTTGATTACGTTATGCGCGCTGACACTGTTGGCGTGTCCGAGGCAGGCCGAGAGGGACGAGTTGGGGCACCCGAGTCTCTTGCCGGTCGCCGAGCACGGAAGGGCGTTCTGCAAGGGCAGCGAGGCAGCCACGCATCTGGAATGCAGCTTTCAATTGTCAAAATCAATGGCTGATTCAGTCGGCAATAAGGATGTAAGGGGTCGGCAAGGGCTGGTTCTTTACCGACAAGAAGCGAATGCTCCACAGCAATTGCCGCGGCCGCCCTGCCTTGTTTCACCAGATGCTGCACCAGATACCGCACCAAACAACCGATGTTTGAGTCCATACAACTGGCAATCACGATCAACCAAGAAAGCACTAGCACGTATAACCATTCGCTACTTCGCTGCTTTTATGCGAGAGTGGGATAAAGACTGTGGCATCTCACCAAGTGAAGCTGTCATTGATAAGTGCTGTACTACAGGGGTTGGCCCTGTGGCTTTGCGTCATTTTATTGTAATCATCCCCTATGTAGTGCTGAGATATGAATTCAATTATCTCACCGCGGGCCCGAGTAATTCGAAGCAGTTGCACATGATAACACTCGCTTGGGAGGGGCCCAGAATACCAGCGATACCTGGCAGAGGCAGCAAAAGCAGCGGCAGCAGCAGCAGCAACGGCAACAGGAGCAGTATCTCTCAGTATCTGAGACTGAGCATAGCAAAAGAGAATAGCACGTTGTTGTGAGAGTGGATGGATGGATGGATGGATGGATGGATGGATGGATGGATGGATGGATGGATGGATGGATGGATGGATGGATGGATGAGTGAATGGTTGAATGAATGAGCCCCGCATAGTGCTTTCACGAGAGCGCTAGCGGAAGTTAAGGGAGGGCCACTCCATGGAATGTGTGTGTCGGGGCGACTCCACATTCCTACCGTTCTGATGACAACATCCTGTTGGCAACGGTTGATGTGAAAGCTAGAAGCTACGAAAGTTGAAAAAGAGGCATACCCATTACCTATGTCCAACGTCATGCATGTACTTTCGTATTGCGCACCTCTGGTATCGCCGTTGCCCCATCCGCCCGCCACCGTCCCCATCACGTGCGTGCCGTGGTCCGCTTTGCAGACATACGGCAGACTCTGGTCCGCCCATCCACCCCTCCTCGGCAACTTCGTCGCGTTTTTGAACGTCGCTGAATCAGTCTGATCGACCTGATCCTTGAAATCGTAGTGGCTGAAGTCGATCCCCGTATCCACAATCGCGCCCTTTTTGACGAATTTCTTGAGCGGCACCGCGACGTTCCAAAGCTCCTGGATTTTGATGAAATTGAAGCCCCACAGATTTGAACATTTTCCGTCTCGACATTCTTCGGGGTAGCCCGCCGGCCAGAGGAGGCCGTCTGCGGCCGCTATTGCGGGGTCCTTGATGCGTCGCCGCCGGCTGCGGATTGAGACGTTCGGGTTGTGCTCCGGTTCTGTGTACCATAGCTCTATCGGGGCATCAAAGCCAGCTATCACAAACGGCTTGGACAATGCCTCTTCTGTAACACCTGGTGCAGCATCAGCAACAATAGCAGCAGCAGCAACGCGGGCTGAACGAAGTGATTATTCCACAGCCATCAATACGGCTTTGCCCAGCTGCAATACTTTGTTTGTAGACGAGCCAACTGACACATGCATAAACAACTGCTGCCAGTGCCAGAGCGCTGTTGATTCAGCTGCCTTAGCCATCATTCTCCACTAAAGAGCTGCTGCTGCTGCTTTTGCTGCTTGTGTCGGCTGAGACTTGTGCTGCACGTATGCAGCTACTGCTCAGCAGTAGCAGTGACTGATACGCTATACTCAGGACCAGGAACACGCCTAGCAGCAACACTATATTTGCACTTCAACCAACTGCATTATGCAGTGTTGGCTGCTACTGGTGCCACTGGTGCTGCTGTCAGTACCAGAGCACTGCTGCTGCAACTGCTGCTTTTGCCGGTCTTCCGTACAACTTAGCTGTCGCATGCTCCTGCTACCTGGATCATGTGGCAACTGCTCCGGAGCTCCTCCTCTGCTTGTGCTGCTGCCAATGACAGAGCTCTGCTGCTGCAGCTGGTGCTTTAGCCGGTCTTTCTACAGTTCAGCTGTCGCGGGCTCCTGCCAGCTGTGTTCATGCCGCCAGTGCACAGGGGCTGATGATACTGCTTGTGCCACTTGTGATGCTATCAGTGCCAGACCACTGCTGCTGCCGCTGCTGCTTTAGCCGGTTATTCCATGTAACAGCTGCAACAGGAACATAGCATGTGCTAGCTGTATTAATGTGGCCTGTGCACAGCGGCTGCTGGTGCTGCTACTAGTGCGAGAGCTTTGCTGCTGCAGCGCTCTAACCGGTCTTTCTACAGTTTAGCTGTCGCGGGCTCCTGCTAGCTGAGTTCATGCGGCCAGTGCACAGGGGCTGATGATACTGCTTGTGCGACTTGTGCCGCTGCCAGTGCCAGACCACTGCTGCTGCCGCTGCTGCTTTAGCCGGTTATTCCATGTAACAGCTGCAACAGGCACATAGCATGTGCTGGATGTATTCATGCGGTCAGTGCACAGTGTCTGCTGGTGCTGCTGCTTCCACTGGTGCTGCTGCCGGTGCCAGAGCACTGCTGCTGCTGCTGCAGCTGCCGCTTGCGCCCGTCATTTCATGTATGAGCTTTACAAACCAGCTGCAACAATCTCCTAGCAGGAGCTAGCTGTATTCAAACGGAAAATGCTCAGGGGCTGCTGGTGCTGCTTGTGCTGCTGCCCGTACCAGAGCACTGCTGCTGCGCCCGCTTTAGGTGGTTCTACCACAAAAATGCTGCAACAGGCTCCTGCTAGCTGAATGAATGAATGAGTGAACTCCGCGTAGCCGTCATGACAGAGCGTTAGCCTAAGTTGAGGGAGGGTAAGGTGTGTTAGCTGATCTCATGCGGCAAGTGCACAGGGTTTGCTTGTCCTGCTTGTGCCTCTGCCAGAGCACTACTGCTGCAACAAATTTTGCCGGCCTTTCAAAGGCCCTTATGTAAGCCACATACCGTGCGGCCACTGCACAGGGGCGGCTTGTGCTGCTGCCAGTGCCAGAGCACTGCTGCTACAGTTGCTGCTTTAGCCGGTCGTTCCACAAATCAGCTATAACAAGCTCTTGCTGCAGATGCTGTGCTTGCATTTAGAGCTATTAGTTGCACATCTTGCCAGTGTTCAGGTACACTGCTGGTGTAGTGATATGCGGACATCTGTGTGACGCTGCCACCGGCATCTGTTGCTGGTGTTGCCGTTACTAGATATGACCGACGACTTGAACCAGACTTTTGCTGCTGCTTGCACAAGGTAACATTAACACCGCAAGCGTCCGCTCCAAAACATCCAACATAAATCCAAAATGCAAAGTTTAATGCCCTTTGCAGATGGAATGAAGACTAAACACAGAAGATAAGAACATAAACGCAAGGACAAACAGACTTACCCGCTGCTACAGATTGGTCGCTGCTTCCAGAGTAACTTGGCGTCAATGATGCAATGGCGGCTGCGGTTTTGTCTGGTCCATTCACCGGCTCAAACAAATGCCAGCAATTAGGGCGTAATTGCCGAACATACTGCAGGCCCTGCTCTGCAGCTCTGCTTTGAACTTGCTGCAGGTCTTCTGCTGATGTGTGGCCCGTTCTCCAGTTGCATAGCCCGCGGCTGAGCTTCGCGACGACTTTAGATGTGTCGTCGATGATTTGGTCTGTGGGCGCGGGCAACGCGGACTGTGCTGCGGCTGTGTGGCTGTGATAAAGCAGTAGCAGAAAGCTACTGCTGAGAAGCAGCCATGCGGATCTTCTGCTGCTTATGAATGACCGCATACTGCGCTGATAGGCTGCAGATGTCTTCTATATACCCTGCTGGCAGACGAGCCCAACAGTCGATTTGTACGTGCGCTCGGTGGTTGCGACAGGGTGACCAGTGCTGGATGGCAACTGGGGAAAGGGCACACAACCATACAAACACATCCAGGCAGCAGCAACGCCCTGGAAAGCTCACAAAAGAACGTATATGATGCGATACAACTGGCGTATTGGCTCAGCCTGCGCAATTAGCCAGCGTCAGGGTCCACGTTGCAAAAGTCACCTTCGTTCAGCACTATGCAACACCTGTACCCACCCAGTAGGTGATATACATGCTCTGATATAAGGATTTACCTTTGTGTTGAAGATCACTGCAAATAGCGCATGCTGTCACCGACGATGCATTCAATTGGGCGCGGTCGTCGTTTGACACTGGACGTAAAGCCCGGGCCAAAGCAAATTCACATCGTTAAACAGCACAGAAAACACCAGCTACGTACGATTGCCAGAATGAGTTTGAAAAAGCTCGTGGATGGTCACACAATACTACTACCAGACTACTACCAGTCACCTCAAGGGTTCACACCCGTAAGGAGCCAGCCAATGGCTCGTGGGGGTATAGGAACAAACCAAATACTAGCCATCCGGTTTCACTGGATTGGCTTCGAGCAAAGCAGCAAGATCAACTTCTGAAAGCTCACCCGACTCAACCTCAATATCAGACTCGGAAGGATATCGATAAAACACCAGAGACACAACCAATGAAGGATTGCACCGTAACAACCAGCACGTGTGGACAAACGCAGCCACTAACCGCTTATTCAGCCCCTAACCGTGATGGGGGTATTTTTGGCCGAAGGAGTGAAAGATCCTTAGGTGCCAGCTTTCTGTGCTCGAACAGGCTTTAGAAGCGGTAACTAAAGCTTTGAACGCAACTTGCAAGCAGTAGGCCGCTGTTCAACCGTCGTGGCCTGGCAGCTTCTCATTCGCATTTTGGGCCGAACACATATGACAGTACCAGAGCATGTTCTGACGCTTGAGGCGTGTTTGTTAGGTTACTTATAGATAGCCTCTGGCCTTGTGAGCGGGAGCAGGCCCCAGGAGGCCATGCTGTTGTGTTTTGCTGGTCCTGAACGACACACCACCTATGCCCTACGTTTATGAGACAAACGCAGCTGAGGGATAGTCGGGAAGTTGTCAAGCATTGCAATTGCGATGTTTAAAATTATTCCCTACGCAACAGCACCCCTATAACCAGCACCTTAGATGCATTTGCCAGCAGCATGCTGCTGTACTATCTTTTGTCGCAGAGCCCAAATATGCACTGATTTGAACACTAAATATCCAATGCAGTGCACAAAACTCTTGTGCATAAGTAGTACTTGTATGAGTTACTAATCCTGAGTCAGGGCTTGCATGCCCGGTCAGACAATGAAAGAACCGCACACCGACAATGCGGCATTCATGTGCATTCAGCTTATATGAATACTACTACTACTACTACTACAAGTTGACTCAAGGGTTAACCGTTACGGGGCCCGTAGGGACCCAGCTATTGGCTCATGGGGGCAACAAACATATTCAACTCAGTAATATTATATGAACCAACATGTGCCAAGAAAACTACTACTACTACTACTACTACTACTACTACTACTACTACTACTACTACTACTACTACTACTACTACTACTACTAC